>MU182018.1:299133-312735 GCA_016904865.1 Pissodes strobi | reverse complement strand
GAAACAAATCCTGGCGGCTCATGGAAAACCGAGCGGGAAAACCCTCCAATTTTAAATATTTATTAAAATAAACTGTGTAGGTAGATCGCAAAATAAACGGGAAAACCCTGTATATCGGCCATTGTCCTTTCTTAATAATAATAAGAATTTATTTCACTTCTGAATCTCTTATGTTTATCTGTAATAATATATAATTTTGTAGTTTTAAATGGATAAGAAAATTAATAAATGTCTAGGCTACGACAACCGAAGAAATATTTAAAATATCAGTTCTAGGACGGATTTTGGGAGATACAGTATTTAACATACTTTCTGTATGATTTAGAGGAAATCGAAAAATTATTATGTAGGTTTGTATCATACATTATGTAGGTGATAGAATTCTATACACGACGCTAAATTTATCATGTCATACAAGTATATACATAATTTAAGTACGTTTTTGTTTGAACTTTTTCCGTGGTAGTTCGACGGCCTTCCCAATCCCTTATTCTGTTTCATTCCAAGTATATTTAGGTTATCGCATTATCTAGTTATCTGAACTGGGTAAAAGGATTTTCTTCGAGTGGATGTGGCGTGAAATTGGAACCCTAATGACCTTTTTACATGTTCTGTAAGTACGTTTTTCTTTCCAGTGTACTTAAAAAATTTTGTTCTAAATGAGTTTATACAGACCATAGATGGCGGGCACAAAACACATTTAATGCCCGATGCCAAGATGTCAGAAAAGAAAAATTATCATCATAATTAATTTAGGTGCATATTAACAGGCTAATATATGGTAGTATATGGTAGTTTGCAAGAAGTGCAGAGCATAATGTTCTGAGAAAAATGATTACCAATGTTTCAAACCCATTATTGACAGTACATGAAGGAAAAGTTACTTTTGACCTTGTCCAATTTTAGGTGGAAATGATTTGCAGGGAATGTTTAAAGTATATAGGTGTTTTAAGAATACATATTATTAATTTTGCAAAGTTAGTTTTGATCCTTTTAGATTTCCCGTATATCTCACCTAAAATTTGGCGATGTTAAGAGCAGTTTTCCTTCATCGAGTCTGAACCGAGCATTTATTTTTCATACCTTATTATTACATGGGAAGTCGTCATTTTAAGGTACTATGAAGATGATAAAATGCCATTGTTGTTTTAATTTGGGTTAATCCCGAGGTTAATCCCATTCGCCATTATTCGAGTTGAATTTTCTCCTATGTTGTATGCATTTTTAATTTTCTTTCATTTTTATGACGAAACATAGGTTACTTTGCAATAACCACAGGCATTCCAGTATTTGTGTTGTTAAATTGAAGATATGTAATGGCTGTGATGCCCTTTCAAAAACGTTAAAATGTAGAGAATAATGTGGTTAGTTGGTTTATTTTTACTAGGCTGCAGCTTTGACCAGGCATAGACAATGCTGCAAGGACTCTTCACTGCTTCAAAGGGGGTTGGCCTCAAGATAAACTTTTCTAAAACTCAATTCTTGACCAACCTGGTTCACGCAAAGAACATCTTTGTGGACGGCAAGGGCATCGAGCCAGTAACCTCCTACAAATATTTGGGCCACGAGATAAGAATAGGTAGGGATAACCAAACATGCGAGCTAGTAAGAAGAATAAGCTTAACCTTGGCTGCATTTGGAAAGCTAAGAGACCTTCTCAGATCAAGTATCCCAATGAGTCTGAAAAGAAATGTGTTTGATCAGTGTATTCTGCCTGTAATGGCGTATGGTGCAGAGACTCTAACGTTAACAAAAACAACGGTGTCCAAATTGCAAGTCACCCAAAGAGCGATGGAGAGAATAATGTTAGGGGTATCATTACGTGATAGGATTCCTAATGCCACCATCCGCAGGCGATCAGGAGTAATAGACGTTGTTGTAAGGATAAGCACCCTAAAGTGGAACTGGGCTGGCCATGTAGCGAGAACAAACGATGACCGATGGACAAAGAGAATTTTGGAGTGGAGACCCCGAATACAAGCACACAGAAACCGAGGACGGCCTCCAACAAGATGAACCGATGACATAAAGCTAATAGTATCGAACTGGATACAGGTGGCGCAAAACAGGACCGTTTGGACAGACATGCGAGAGGCCTACGTTCAGCAGTGGACATCAAGAGCTATGTGATGATGATGATGATGAACTGCAACTAGTGTATACTCGATATTCGATCATATGTAAAAATATTGTTCTAGTCTCATTATAGCCATGAAACTAATGAAGTGAAGTCTGACACATTACACGTTAATTTTAAAATTAATTGAATCGGGATGCATATACGTAAACTGCAGACGCGATAGGACCTCGCCATAGGGCGACTGTAATATAAATGATGAATACATTACCACTGTTACGTTTCGTCCGTCATGCCATGCCTGGCCCTCCGGTCGCTCCGGGGGCCCAACCAACAAAAAAGTAACCAAGACTTACCCAACGCATGAAAAGCAACTACATTTATATTACAGTCGCCCTATGGCGAGGTCCTATCGCCTTTGCAATTTACGTATAAGCAACCGGAATGCTATTGAATTTAACTGACCATATGATATGATTAAGTTTCTGAATGTTCTAAAATGGTGCTTACAGCTCTAAAAGAACAAATACATTTATCGGCCAATAAGTAGCATTTTGCAATCCATACATAGATATACATACCTAATTTATCGATTAATATTAATGAATGTTAGAGTTGTTTGATAATTATAGATTTGGATTTATAGCAACTATTATTTGACGTTGTTGACTACCTATACACTTTTTTTATTATATTACGTAATAAGGCATATTTATTGATGAACCATTTTAAAGCATTCAACAACTGATGGTTGAACCAACTAAAATCCGATCTGAAACATTTGTCCGTACTAGCCGCTAGTAGCAGCGACCGACTAGCCGCTAGTAGCTGCGACCGACTAGCCGCAACTATAGCGACCTTGAAGTGTATAGTTATGATTTTGCGGTTGTGGGGAAAATCAAACATAGTGAAGTGCAGTATTTAACAGATTGTCATCGTATTTACTTCGTTATTTTACACTGTTCAGATTGTACGATTCAGAGTGGTTTGAACAAATATTTTGTCTGACAGTAAATAAGCATATAATCTTGCTAATTCCACTCTGCAAAGTGCGGAATTTCAGAATTAATAGACCTCAAAATACGACAACAGAAATATTTTTCTAACATTATGATAAATACTTAATTTCATATACCTACTAGTGTTTCGTATATTTAAGGCATTTAAAAGCCAATGCGGTGCAATGACCTTTTAACTCTTTTCAACACATTATTTATATACCCGATGGTCGTGAGCATTTAGGATGAATGGAACGTCTTAATGAGGTGCAAGCGTGTAAAAATGAGGGTGTTCTCAGCCAAAAAGAACCTGCGGTCTATAAATTCATTCAAAAACAGGTTCGCTGTAATCCAAAATCCGATGGTCAACCGAAAAAGGCCCTGAACTGTGTCAAGGCCGTTGAAGGCCAAAAGAAGGATATTGAGAAAGGAATAATCAGCTTCTTTAATAGATTTAAATCGATAAAAATGATAGTTGGCAATGCAGTGCTGGAAGAGTTTGTTTGACATGCACAACAATAATTATTGTAATTGTTGTTCACTTCAAACCATCTCGACTGTTAAATTTCATAAGAATATTTTATTTCGTATTTTACATAAATGCATGCATCTATTTAAAGTATAATAGACGAAGATTTAAATAAACTTCTTGTATAATGATAAAGAGGCAGTGGGGGACCCATTTCTGAAATCTGTATTACTATTTTCCGATAGTTCTGTAAAACTATTTATTATCCGACTCAGCAAACCTATACATATATTTTGGCATAGATATCAGAGCCAAAGTTTACTAAATAAAATATAAGCATTCTCGAAGCACGCAAAACCGGCTAGACCCCTCCCCGTCCGTTGTCCCGCTCGAGGGGCCAGCGTCCGCCGATGTATACGCATACACAGTTGTTCACGGTACAAAGTACAAAGTTTACAGAATATTATGCAGGTATCTGCAGCACGCTTGTGATCTCAATGCATCAAAGTTCCGACAGTGAGTGAGGCAACTTATATTTATTCCGTAAACTTTGCCAGAGCCTAACGTAACTGTGCTTTGAGCCAGTCTGTAAAATTAAAAACAATTGACAATTGAAAACTTCGGAAATATCGAAGGAGGGATGAACACTGGCGAAGATTCCTGTGGTTTAAATTAAAATTCAAATTATTCATAAATGGGTCTTTGATTTGATTAACAGCATAAAAGCAAATGCTATAAGTGAAGACCTAATATTTACTGAAGACCTTAAATTGTGTTTACCGTACTGGGTGATGCATTTGATAAATAGTTGTATTTTAGAGGATATATTTCCAAGTGATTGGAAAAAAGCAATAATTAAACCATTACCTAAAATATCAAATCCTAAAGAAGATCAAAATATAAGGCCGATAAATATATTGCCAGCATTGTCTAAAATTTTAGAAAGACACGTTTGTCAGCCAAGAAATGATTTTGTAGATTCTTTTAACATTATACCAGGGTGTCAGTCAGGTTTTCGTAAACACTTTAGTACTCTAACTAGCTTAGTTAGCTTGATCAATGGCATACGATATAATAACATGGACTCAAAAAATTCACTTGCATGGCTCTACTTGATTTTAGTAAAGCCTTTGACACTATTGACCATGAGATGCTATTGGCCAAACTAAATTACTATGGATTTTCAAACAAGTCAATAAATTTTCTCACCTCTTATTTAAAAGAAAAGAAGAAAATGTTGACGGATCAGATTATGTGTCACTGTCGGCGGGGGTGCCGCAGGGCTCCATTTTGGGACCCTTGCTATTTTCACTTTATGTTGCAGATATGACTGATTGTATAAAATATTCGAAGCTTCAGCAATATGCTGATGATTCACAGTTATATTTTTCATTTCCCTTAGATAATATTATCTTAGCTCAGGAAAATATAAGTTCTGATTTAGAAAGTGTAAATGGGTTTGCGACACAACATAATTTGAAGTTGAATGCTTCGAAATCTTGCCTTTTATTTTTTGGAACCGACCGAAATACACTAACAAATGTTTCTAACGATGTTTCGGTAAATGTTTACGGCGAGGCTATTCCTATGGTGTCTGAGGCGAAGAATTTGGGATTATTTGTGCTCACGCCTGTCTTTTCAAAGTCATATTAAAAATAAACTAAAAATAGCATATATGCGTTTAAGAACTTTGTATTCACTTAAAAATATACTACCTTCAAAAACAAATTATTATCGATGCAATACTCTCATTCTATCCTTGTTGGACTAGGGACTCTGATTCTCTGCCGTCCGCGTTGTGTGCTGCAATATAAAAAAATACAGAATAGTTCTATGCATTTTTCCTATAATATCCCCTACAGGTGTCATATAAGCCCTTACCTAAATAACAATTCAATTTTAAATATGACTAATCGTAGGAAATATGACATGTATATCTTTATATACAAACTTTTAAAAAACGGACAACCTCCTTATTTAAGAAACCTGTTTAATACTGTTCTGCACCCTCATGATACCAGAAATATAAACGACTTTAGGATTCCACAACATAGAATATCAAATTTTCAAAAATAATTTTCGTTCAAAGCATTCCAAAGTGGAACAACTGATCAAAAAATATAAGAGTATCTTCTTAATGCACAAATGAATGAAAAAAAATTAAATACACTGCTGGTCTTACCCTTACCGCTTACCTATATTCTAGTAAATTATTTAATTAATATTAAGTAACATTCAGCGGTTCGTCTCTGTTCTTCTTGCGTTAGCTCGGGTGCCTGCCTTGTGTCGGTTGGTAGTATCATTGTATAGGGAAAATTCCTTATACAATGGTAATATATTTTTAATTTATTTACGGCTGTTCCACACAGGTACACTGAATGTCTGTCTGGGATATCGGTTTGCTGTAAGTAATGGCGACGATAATCGCGGGGCAGTCGTTTTCCCGGGATTAAACTGTTACATTAAAATATTATCTTTTATTTACCGTATTATCTCTGATTGGTAATAAATGTTGTTTGAATTTGAATCTTCTGCTGATGACAATGACTTTACTTAATTCCATTTATTCGGATAAAATCAAGTTTTCTAAACCACTAATCGTGTCTTCAGCTATCCGAAAACATTTCTTGCTCTAAACCTATAAAGTACTTATTTTAAGAGTTTAATATGACGCTTTCTTTAATGCAACGGATGACAATGTATCATGTATTCATTGTCTTCCTCGATGCATTAGAAAACTACTCTGAAAACCGGATACGAGTAACTTTAATTACGTTACAAAAGTATTTACTTCGTTCAGATACATTTATGACGTTCGATTTAAGAGTTTCGTTTGCAGTTTTGTAGTCTTGTGTTATATGCATATTCAGTATTTCTATTGAAACTAAAATTATATATTAATATTATTATTTTCCGAAAAGTGTAGGGCTTTTTATTTGAAGTAATTATCGTTTGTGCGAGTAGTGTTGATGCAATACAATTATTTAATTGAATATTCTATATTCCCAATGTTTTATTATCTTCTATTAGTTCGTTTTCTTTCAGTTTAGTTTTGCCGTTTTCGAGGAACGACTTGGTAATTAATTAGTCAGTTATATTCGGGGTTATTTAAGAAAAAAAAACAGATTCGCAGAACTTCTAGGGGATAAAACGTGGGTATAGTTATAACTTTTCGACTACGTGGAAATTTAAATGAATAGTCCCTTTAAAAACGAATTGCGATTTAGGCGATGAGGCAGCATTAAAAGGCCTAATGCGCAGTTGCGAGCGAAAATCGATAAATGATTTAGGACAACGTAAGTGCTATCGTATAGTTTCGGTATACAGCGTCTCAAATAAGTTTAGCGGACACATTATGACGTTTGCATTCTTATATCTCATATCAGATATTTAAGGAAATGATATTGTGCTAGTGGCAATGACGAAATATTTGAAATGAAATCCTAATAGTATCGAAGTTATTTTCATTTCCATAGGGTTTTTCTCACGAACTTAAAATCATTAAATTTAGGAGTTTTTTCAAATGACTTTTTCATTATATTTTCCTTCTGAAATAAATTGTGTGAATCTTTGTATGTATGTAATAATGGTAATTAACTGAAATGTCTTCAGAATAAATATGAAATTAAATTACTATGCTGAAAGATTTGCATCGTGTAATGTATGGTTGAACAAGTTGTCAATTCTCAAAACTGGTTTGATTCGGATTAATGAAATATCCGTATTACCTGAGCAGTATTAGTACATCCATAATATGTAATTAAACAAAGATGATAGCTAAAATCTTTATTTGAAGAGCTAGCATAGCATATCAAATTTAAAAGTTTTAGGGCTTTACCTGAACCGTAAAAATTTGCAAAAAAAAAACAATTGTCGAGCGAGACTGTAAAAAATAAACATCAACTTCGTTATTTTAAATGGCATGTATATGGTTCATATATCGGATAGTCCGTTCGTTGCTGATTTCGAATATACCAGGTTAGATCAATGCTTTAGATTAGACCAACACATTATAAATATCGTTTTTTTTTCTAACACATTGATCTTATGACACAGTTTTTGTCATTTTTCTCAGTTAGTTTTGAACATAGAGGTATCAAACCTGGTATATTCCAAATCAGCAACGAACGTACTATTCGATAAATGAGCCATATACGGGGTGTGCCATTTAAAACAACGAAGTTGGTGTTTATTTTTTACAGACTCGATCGTCAATTGTTTCTTTTTTTTTGCAATTTTTTACAGTTTACGTAAAGCCCAAAAACTTTTAAATTTGATATGGTATGCTTTAAATATAACCAGAAACCCTGTACATACTGCAATTCGAGATAATATATATTTAATAAAAGAAGTTACCTAGTTAAAAAAGTACAAATGTTGCTGTTTTTTCTTTAAATGATTGCCACACTTGCAGAGATTTTTTAATTATTGTGCGAAAAACAAAAGGCAAGCAGAAAATGTGTCTAACGCACTTTCTTCTTCGATTGGCCGCTTTAACAGCCATATAAATTAATCAGTGTACTTACAATTCAATAGGTCATAATCTATTAAGGTTAGATTGATATTGACATTACTATGATTGGAATTGAATATAGTGTTAACGTGGCCATAAAAATGAAAAAAATTATATGTATATGCAATATTTGCTGTCGAGCCGACAATCCTGGAGCTTCATGAGACCAAAAAGAAAACACTAGTTTTAACATTCTCGTCTCATGAATTTAGAACAGTAATATTGAAATTGTGTGGTAAATAACTTTCATATGGAGTATGGCTTTAATTAGTGCTAAGCATCCAAGTAACCAGTACAGCTGTTTACTAATATGCCTATACAAATACCACGCGAATTAATATCGTTCGATCCACATTGCATTTATGGATTTCAATGATTTGATAGTTAATTTCGGGCTGACTTAATGTCTGTGAATATCTCTATATAATGAATATTATTTTTGGGTTGTTAATTTAGTATTTAACATGTTATAATAATTTGTCTATCTATAATATGCATGGCGTCTAGAAACTACGTAATTCCGAGCGTTAGTCTAATAATTCGGAGGTGTGATAATAAGAAAATAGGAATAAAAGTTCTGGACGTAGCTAAAGAAGTCACCCAAAGACATGTAAAAGATTTATTCCTGCTCGTCTATTTCACTCTCGATTTCACTAGGCTTATGTTGGACTTTTTTACTGGGTAATGTTCTTAGAGGTATCAAAGTCGATAATGATAACTTTATTAGTTCTGCAAATACTCCCGTAGAAACTGCGACTCATATATTGCATATTGCCCTACAATAGTTAAAAAAATTCACATGATACCTCGACTTTTCAAAACGTGTAGAAATTACTGGCAGTTACTTCAGTTACTATACATGTATAAGTATAAGGTTTCTCACAAAAATATCTCAGCTCTAGGTGATCAAGGGATTTTCAGAGGCTATTGGAACGAAAATTTTAGAATGCAATATTTGAAATTAAAATTAATATACTTTATTTACTATTTTGCCCTTAAACCTGATATTTAAAGTTTTCATCGATTCAACATATTCATAATTTGTATTATGCATTGTACATAAAAACTGTAAAATTAATTTCAGACGATTAATTCGAGAACCTATGCTGATAGAAAAAGCACTCAAAATAAGGTTATGCTACTGTTAACTACTGAAATCATGCTCTCCCTATCTTATGTAGCATTTTTTATACAGCTTTGTGAAATAAAGCACCAGTAGTTAATTAGTATAGTCAATTTGTGCCGAAAATGGGTGTATTAAAGAAATTTGGAATAAAAAGTTAAAATTTGGTGAAGTTGAAGTTTAAATGGTGTTGAACATGATTCAGTCGAGTCCCGCGACGTCCCGGCTGGGGAAATGCCGCCATCTTGAATTTTAATCTGCCATATTTAACTTTCGTCGGCAGACTTTTTTTCTTTTCCATTTGGTTTCTGAATAATATTTTGTACACTGTTTTTTTATTTGATATCTAAGGTAATACCTCTTTATTCTCCTGACAGTAAATTACCTAGAAATGGGAAATTTTTGGCGATTTATACAAATGTATACAAATCTTAAAAAAACAAAGGAAAAATCTAGAAATAAATATCTTATCATTCTAAGATATTATTAAATCTTTTTAATCTACCTATACTATATAATAAATATAGCATTTTGGCAACGCTGCTGGATTAAGAAGGAATTATAAAAGTTGCAGGGAAGTCCTTTACTAATCCAACGTTACAGCGAAAAGACAAGGTAGTCAATCTTGCTTCTCTATCTGCCACCATAAAGGTTGGCGAACGGTGGGCAAAGGTCAACCCACTTATTCTTTTTCACCGTATAATTTATATGGTGAAAGATGACGGTCAATTATCAGGAATATTTGCAGGATGAGGTTGCACGAAGGCAACAAAGTGAACACATCAATATTATTTCCAAAATTTGTCCTCCCCGTGTAGTTCTCCCAGAGAATCCTTTCTACAAATTGGATGGAGGAGATCGCCTGCATCGAGTTCCGTGGCCAAGTATTGATACTGCAATGTATAGTGAAGTATGCAAGAGATACCTATGTCAACTACGTCATGACAATCATATGAACTTATGCACTTATCAAAAGCACAGGAAGGTTGCAACGCCGTAGTAGTTGGTAAAGACGCTGATTTTCTCGTCTTGATTATTGGGCTTTCACCTGTTGTATCCAGCATTTTTATGCTGATCCCGGTACCGCGAGCGCCAAGAAAAACACGTAAAATATTCCGAGGAAAAACTTTGGCATCAGACCTTGCCGACATCTGCGGGTAATACTTTTTCTTCATGCGATGACTGGACGTGATACAACATCAGCTTTGTTTGGAATAGGAAAGAATCGTGACTTTAAAATTTTAAACACAAAAGAAGAAAATCGAAAAAAAATTGCTGTTTTTGAAAAAGAAAATGTTGAGGAAGCTGGCGAAGAGCTTTTGGTAGAGTTATATGGGGGGTCTAGATCAGACGGTCTAAATAAATCTAGATTTAAAAAATACGTCTCATCAGTGGCGAAGCAGACCATACAAGGTAAGTTGGATCTAGCTATTCTGCCACCAACCACAGCGGCGGCTAAGTATAATTTCTATCGGGTTTATCACCAGGTTCAACAGTGGTGTGGTGTGGATCTTGACCCCAGTGATTGAGGCTTGTACATTCGTTGATGGTGTTTTGCAGCCAGTAGTGACTCTAATAAACGCAGCTCCTCCTCACCTACTGAAGCTTATATTTTGCACTTGCAAGGGGGACCGCAGTAATATGTGCGAGTGTCGCCGATCAGACCTCACTAGTAGCACGATGAGTGGAACCTGTGTAGGTGAAAACTGTTTTACCAAGGCTGAACCGATAGAAGAAATTGACGTCGATGAGGCAACTGAGGTTGACGACTTAAGGGAAGAAGGTCCGACAAACCCTAAATGCACTAGGTATATTTTTACAGTACCCTTTATATAAAATTAATACCTACTTCACTTACTATAGTTAAGTCCCGGCATCCGGAACAACATACAACCACCAGAATAGTAGAGATTAGGAGAGACCTTGAATAAGCGTAAGTTAATAATATAATTTGCGATGCTACAAGTTTTTGTTCGTGAGATTTGTTGAAGTAAATATGTTTCATGCAGGATCAAGAAAGTAGATGACATAGGTAATCGAAATCGTAAGCAGCATATCGAACGAGGAGTCAGATCCAGGAGCTTAAGTTAAAATAAATCATTTAAATTTTGTAATATAGCATAGTAAAAAAAAATGTCCGAAACCCTATTAATTTAAATTTAAATTTTAAATATTCTACTGTCAAGCAGTGGCGATCGTCAGCTCTTATTTATTAGAAGGCATAATTTTCGTAAATTTAAATAAAATCAATATGTTTTACATTCATTCAATGCTGTCAATGTACTTTTTTATTTTTAATAAAATATTGGTGGGCGGGGGACGCCCTTCCACGCCTTCTCCTCCCCCTGGAGATGACGCCCATGACAAGAATATTCATTTAAGTAAAAAATTACAACTTTTGAAATTCCCAAGAGATAACTAAAACGAAAATTTTTAATTAGAACTCCAAAGAAAGCGATTAAATAACTGTTTACTGGAAACAAATATGGCGGTTTTTAAATTAACATGGCGGCGTTTCCCCATCCGGGATATCATGGGACTCGATGAATCCATGCTCAGAACTGTTTGAACTATTACTAAGCCAAGTTTCAACTTTTTATTCTGAATTTCTTTATTAAAACACAATTTGACTGTACTAAATCACCAGTTTGCGTTCTCCTGAGAATGATTTAGTTATTCTATTTAAAGAGCACCATTTACATCCACTGATAAAATTCTTTTATACTTGTATGACTTATATGCAGTAATCTAAGAATCATGTTAAAAATGCAGCAACAGTGTATTAAGCAATGGCTTTTTATGATCCGTATAAAATAAACAAGATTCTAAAGCTGTTTCAGTTTACGAGTTTTAGTACGGATTTCAAAAATAGTAAAGAAAGAAGTTCTATGGCGAAATTTGTATTTAATTAAATGGTTGCAAACTGTATGGAACAAACGAAATATTAAACATCTATTTTAATGCTCATCGAGATGCTCATTTTATGACGGTTTATGTTTAAGGAATTTAATGACTGCAATTTTATACTACAAAACAAAAATAGCTAATTGTCAATAGTCACTAGTGCAAGTATTTTACCATAAGTATTTTAAACTTTACATTATTCATATTAAAATGCAAACCTAAAGGTAAAGAAATAAAAGAAAAAGGTCAGATCTAATTCAATATCTGAAATACGTTCAAGTGGCATTGACCTTAGCCCATAAAATTCACCCCTTACCCACCTGATTTTAGAATGGTTCCTTTTTAACCATCAGGGGCGAACTCGTGAACTCGTTTGCTGTCAATAACAGGGCATGTTGCAGGTAGATTTGTGGGTGCACTTGTTTCACTGGTAGTAATATTCAATTTTAAATTGACCGAAGGTATAACGGCTTTTTAGGGAAAGAATAGCTGATGTTTAAATTTAGCTTTATAATATCCGAATGTTAAATATTTTGTGGTTGTCTAATTCATAAATGTTTCCATTGCTCTCTATTTTCTGCCACTCCGTAGTTTGGGCTACGATTTTTTTTTGATCGTCTTGTTTGACTCTTTTTGCACGCCAAGATTTTACTCTTTAAAAACCTGTCCTGTTCTATTTAAAAGAAGCAACTACTTATATCGAGGGGTAATATTATGTCGGTCACTGTCAGTGACTTTGTTCGTTTAGTGATTATGAACTGCTTGGGTTCTTTAGTAGATATTTACTTAGCGATTGTTCCAATTATTAATTCTAAATTTGCCACAATAATTGACATTAAATTTGTATTATAATATGTATATGAAGAAAATTTATTATGGCAGTAGTTTAAATAATGTTTGCATTTCAGGATCTCAGTGGAGGTAATAGTAACGACAGTTCCGGTGGTCCAGCGCCCGGAACCCCAAATTCTCAGGGAATGCGACCAACGCCTTCACCGACAGGTTCAACGGGGTCTAGGTCGATGTCGCCTGCTGTCGGTAAGTAGGCTATTATTCGGATGCTACAAATAACTGAAAAGAACTATCCAAATTGTAAACTTTCTTTCCAAAGGGATCATATACGTAAGCTGCGTGTTCATTTGTTTGGGTTTTTAAACGAAAATACAATAATGAGTTAATATATTATTATAAAATTTAGGGGAATCCATGACTCGCTCATTGAAATAGCGTATAAAGTCGGCACTATAGTCTATAGTAGCCCCTATCAAAATTAATTAAAGTTGCAAAAGCATGGTTTAGTTTCATTAGTTGTGTTTGCACTAAACGTTCTGCCTAAAAAACAAAAAGTTAGAAGTCGATTATCAATGATAATCTATTAATTATACATAATATGAGCTCGAATAAATAAACTAATACTTAAGTAGCTATACTCAACTGTTTACATTATTTCACCATACCATTTAAATAGGTTATATCAATCGAGTCGACCCTGAGCAATCACGCCGAATAAATTAATAT
>MU182018.1:276302-299123 GCA_016904865.1 Pissodes strobi | reverse complement strand
AATATGTACTTATTTAGGGAAATAAACAATACTTGAGAAGTTATTATCTTCACGCTATAATTTCCGAAATCTAAAAATAAATTGCATATTTACACTTTTAACGCCTATCATTAATTATTGACAAGTGATCCAATCGATGTTTTATTCAACAACAGGCGCGTTAACCATGGAAGCCAATGAATTTATTTTACTAATGCAGAGTTTTACCTACAATACCGAAACAGAATTTTTGCATTCGACGCGTCCTTTCGCTAACCGCGTTAGCATCATCATGAGATGATTAAAACTAAGCTTAAAATCTGCCTAACCCTATTTTATACTAACTGTTTGCTTAATCAAGCGGGATCAAAAAGAACCAATCCTGGAATCCCACTAGTCACGCTCGATCAACCAATACAATCGACTGTACAGAGTATGCCCTCTATCTCTATTTAAGCTATTCTTAAATTTCATTATATCCATACTTTCGTATGCGTCTAAATAATCTATCAGATATATTATGAATTAATTTTTCATTGTTATCCTATGATTATTATCAAAAACAGGCTCGGCAACACTTGATTTTTCTGTTCTACCATACTTTAAATGCGCTATGTGTTCGTTGAATCTCGTTTGTATAGATCTTCTAGTTTGCCCGACATATTTTTGGTCACAATCCATATCCAAGTTCATTAATTTCACTTTTTCAATATTTCAATTTTCTCCTTTGGAACACCCAATATTAAGTATACATAGTTTGCCAACATATTTTTGGTTACAATCCATATATCCAATTTCATAAATTTCACTTTTTCAATATTTCAGTTTTGTCCTTTGGACCACCCAATAATTTCTTTTCATGTTAAACTGAGTTTGGTGTACTAATTTTAAACCTACTTCCTTAAACTTTTTGGAGTCCTCTAGTATACTGATCATTATATGGTATCGAGACATATTTTGTATTTTCATCCTGATTAACAAAAGAAGAGGAATCACGAATGTTCTTTCTGAACACATGCCTATTAATTAGTCTGTTTATTAAGTTAGTACTGAAACCATTAACTTTCGCTATATTCCTAATAGTCTCATTTTCATTATTAAATCTTTCTCTGCTGAGAGGAAAATTAACCATATGGTGAACTAAAAAATGAGAGCTGGCCATTTTGGGTTGGTCACAGTGGAAGGAGTCATTAGGAATATATCGGTTAGTGGCAGTACTTTTCTATAAATATCAAATTTTAGTGTGGTATTATCATTCCTAATCACTTAAGTATCAAAAAATGGTAGTTGGCCATTGTTCTCGACATCATAAGTAGATTTAATGGTGGGGAAACGGTTGTTTAGTTTTGTTAGAAAATCTTTGATTTTAGCAGTTTTTGTGTCGAAAATAGCAAAAATGTCATTCATATACCTCTACTATACCCTTGGAAAATATTCGATCTCCAGCCTGATTTCATTTTCAAATTTACTCATGAAAAGATTAGCCAAGAACAGTGATAAACAGTTGCCTATTGCCGTGCTTCAAGTTGGTAATAGCACGGTATAAATAAGTATACGGTAGGTTCACTGGAGACAAATTTCTAATTTTGCCGACAGCGTTTGGCGACGGGGCGTCCACCAGTGGCCACGAACCAGATTGATCCGGATTCGCCCCGTCGCCAAACGCTGTCGCCAAAATTGGAAACTTGTCTCCAGTGAACCTACCGTATACTTATTTATAGCGTGCTTTCGCGTCGCGTGGTTTTATAATAACCGCGGAAAGCGGATCAGCGAACACTTTTTGAATCTCTCCCCACAGACTGCTCGCTGCTGCAGGTAGAGTATTTTTTACCGTGCTGCGGCTTTTGCGTTTGATGCAAAAACATCAAACGATTTTTGCTGAGTGGGTCTACTCGATATTATTTGTACTCTGGTATTAGTTATTTTTATATTGAAAATAATCTTGATCCATGTAAGGTGTGGTTAAAGTGAAATATTCTTGTTTGATTTCATTATAAAAACTATTCATCTCAAGTAATTTCCCAAGGTATTGAAAGGCCTGTGGGATAGGTGCCCTAGGGATCAATGAGCTAACATCAAACGAGATTAAAATTTCACCTTCATTAAAGTTCGTACCTTTAATTTTGTTTATGAAATCTAAGGAATTTAGTACTCCTGAATTGTATTGTTTTATAGGTAAATCCTCAAACTGGTTTGCTAGCCACTGGGATATATTATAGGTGGGTGATCCTATTGCCGAGACTATAATAGTATGTATTACGTTCCCAGGTTTATGAGTATTTGGAAGACAATATAGTTTCGGCATAGTAGGATTGCTCACAGATACTTTGTATTTAATTTGATCAGAAATAAGGTTGCTACATTTCTTCAAAGTGTTTTTAACTTGTGTTACCATCTTAGATAATGGCTTAGGTACTTGAGATTTTGTTATAGGACCAGGATTATTTTAAATTATTATCAACCCTTTGAAAATATTCGCTTTTGTCTAATATAACAACTTTATTACCTTTGTCAGCTTTTAGATAGAAAACATAATTCTCCTTTAATCTCTTGATTATACCTTTTTCAGGCCGAGAGTTAATTATGTTTTTTGAGATCTGATTTCTGCATGCTTCTCTAACAAATCCTTTAGTAGAGTCAGGAAGATGTTGAATGAGCTTTCTATATTACCTACAATATCAAAAAAGTTATCCTTTGGCACCGAACATTAACTGTAGTTAATGTTCGGTGCCTTTGTGTTGTGCTTTGGAACCTTTGGCAAAATGCACTAAAACAGAGTTTTATCCACAATACCGAAACAGAATTTTGCTAACCATGTTAGCATCATTAGGAGGTGATTCAAACTAAACTTAAACTCTACTTAACTCTATTTTATACTAACTGTTTGCTTGAAATGAGTAGTTTTGATAATGAAATAAACAAGAACATTTTAACTTCAACCATATTTTGCATGGATCAAAATTATTTTCAATATAAAAATAGATATTACCAACAACTTGAAGGCACGGCAATGAGCTAGCTAATCTTTTCATGATTAAATTTCAAATGAAATCAGTCAGGAGTTCGAATATTTTCAAAAGTTTGATACAGGTATCTGGATGACACAAAAACTGCTAACATCAAATATTTTGTAACAAAACTAAATAACCTTCCCCACCATTAAATTTACTTATGAAGTCGAGAACAGTGGCCAACTACCATTTTCTGATACTTTGTGATTAGGAACGATAATAACACACTAGTAATATTTATAGAGAAAGTACTGCCACTAACCTATATATTTTGAGGTATATTGTTATGAAGCGTAGTTTTAAATTTGTTGTTGTTGATCGCAGAGCTGCTTCTGAGAAGTATGTAGATTTTTATATAGTTGCCGTCACAAATTAGAATAGTGGTGAGGGGTAGGGTAATTCAGTGAATGTTATTGCGGTGTTTCAGAGTTGTGCTGATTGTTTAATGGAATAGTTAAAATATTAAAGTATATAATTTGAGTTAGTTTTGGTTGGTTTATCTTTTTTATAGAATATTAGATTTTCTTGTATGTTGTTTGTTTTCCTAAATCTAAATATGTATTTAAACAATTATATTATAATTTTGAATATTTTTTTATGATTTGACTTTTTTGCCCTGTGTTTTTGA
Organism: Pissodes strobi; assembly: GCA_016904865.1. Lineage (NCBI taxonomy): Eukaryota > Metazoa > Arthropoda > Insecta > Coleoptera > Curculionidae > Pissodes > Pissodes strobi. The sequence goes on along the minus strand of MU182018.1, from coordinate 295,505 downwards.
AAAAATAACTTTTTTCGATCCTTTAGTTTTGGGCGTGGGGGACGGAGTTACCATTACTGTCATAAAATTCCATTTTAAAGCACTGTGTTATGTAGGGAAACTTTGCAAAATTAAAAATGTGCATTTTAATAAATTAGTGCCTTAAAAGATGTCAAATTTATAAGATTTTTAAAGAAATAAAATAGGAATTGTTTTATTCATTGTTTCTTTTTTGTTTATATAATGTAATTTTTTTTGTAATATTTTCTTTAAAACTTGCCTTACTATATTCCTGTATGTTATTCTAATAAAAATGCATAGTTTAAACAAATGTATTTTTGCTTGATTCTTACCTGGTTGGAGAGTCCAGGTTGATTACCAGTGTAACAAATGGTCGTGTGACCTGTGGAAGGTTGAACAGCATTCTCCCGATCAAATAAATCAGCGAAGATATGGTTGTCTATATTCTCAATTTTACAACTGAGCAGGGCCGTTGTTAATACCTCTGCCGCCTTTGTGCAAGCCTAAAAAATGTCGCCCCTATATTTTTAAAAAGCTAATTTTTTATAACAAAAATATTTTACTAAATAATCACTAATATTTAACATGTAACATCGTTAAAACAAAATATAAACCTTAATAATTATAATCAAAAAATATGAAAGTAAATAACAAAATGCATACACGACAACACCTTTGTATTTTATATAAGCATGGACCAAATTGCAGGTTGCAGTACAAAAAAAATCAAAATTGGTTTTTACTACATAAATAGTTCTCTGGCTTGTGTTGTTGCATACTCGTCAATAAGTTGCAAGTGACCTAAATTGGGTAAAAGGTGTCTTTAAATTGCTATTATACCCAAGTTTTTGAGCCGTTCTTGTGACATGATAGGTCTCCGATAATTTTTATTATTTTTAATTTGGAAAATGATCGCTCTCCAGATGTAACTGTTACTGGCAAAGTTAAGAATATTCGAAAAGTTACAACTAAGTGTGAGAAATATTTCTACTTGGTGACGATGTTGACGGAACTGGTTCAATTTTGAAGAATGTTCCAGAGATTCGCCTAATTTTCTTCTTTTTGACATATCTTTTTTTTTTATTGTATGTACTCCAGAAAACGGTTTTGTCTTTCTATCGGACATCTGAAAATAAAAAAACTGTATTAGTAGAATTCATTAGCGTTGTTCATATGAATAAAAAAACATTAAAATAAAAATGAATAATATATACCTATAAAAAAATATAAACTACCATTTATACTGGAATATCTGAATAAGTATAGGTGAAAATAAACGAAAAATTATGCATATTAGAACGTACGTCTCTTATACGATACCTCCTAATCCTACTATTTCCATTTTCAAATTTATTTTTATCTTAGACCTAAGACTTCTAAGAGACACATTTTTCAAAGTGTATTTTACTATCTGATTATTAAATGTATTAAAAATACTTACCTTTTATCTTTCGACAAAGAAAATAATGTTTTAATCACACAACCGTAGAAAAAAACATTAAACACTTCTCTGGTTACAGTTTATTACGTTTTTACTAGTTTACAAGTAACGAATGAGTTAACTGAAATAGTAAAAAATGTGTTTGACAAAATCAAAACAACGGCGCCGGCGCACCAGGGCCGCCCTATATCCTTGCGACTTTTTCTTTCCTTTGACGAGAGTAGAGACGGCGAAAACGCGGTGTTTTTTGTGAATTCGACAACTCAAAATGTTAATAAATTAATTTTTATTATCTTGCAGCATAAACAAAATTGGCTGCAATGTGAATATTATGGATGCTATGAACATTTTTAAGTTTTAAGCTTGGTTTCTGTGGAATGTCTTAAGAATGAAATTTAGTTTTGCATACTTTTATATTCAAAACGTAAATGTATTTTACCATTACCCCCCCTTTGTACCTGCACAACCTCCACACACACCCCTAAGAACGGCCCTGCAACTGAGGTGTAAATGTAACGTTTTTGTTCTTTCCTACAAATATGCAATTGTTTGGAATCTTGTATGCAGTGTATTGTGCTGTAAGGTTTAGTGAACGAGATTGTTCATGTGAATGTCTGATACACAGTAATAATTTTATTTCAGGACAAAACATTCCTATGCCTCCTCGACCATCCAGTAGTCAATCGGACAGCGGAAGTGGTGGTGGAGGAGGGGTGCCAGCGAGACTGAGCCACTCGCCGATGCCTCCTGGGCCAGGGGGTTATGGGCCACCAGGTCAACCGTCGCCGCATCCTGGCACCTACAAAGGTATGATACCGGGTCCAGGTGGAGCGTCGCAAAATTCACCGCAGATGCCACTTTACCAACCTGGGCAGTACCCTGGCCAGGCTGGAGGTTACCCTCCTCGGCCGCCTGGAAATGTAAGTATGCTTTTCCCCCAAGAACATTTGCTTAACAGAATAAAATGTGATAAGAATTTAATTTATCGCCTTATGTGCAAGTACTCCAAAGCTTAGATAATCTTGTGGTCAACTTCCTTTCAATTTCATTTGATGAATGATGTATAATTTTTGATAATTCGCTCATCCAAGATATCGTTAAATGGCTAGTGTTGAAAGGGCGGTAGAGGTACAGAGTTAGTATATACAATATTTTAATTTTACCCAAAAGAAAATGCAGATTCTTTTAAATGATCCAGTTTGAAGTTTCTTGATTTCAGCTCAGGCTAACCAAATTTAATTCTAGATCATAAAACTAGGAATGAAGACTGAAGAATCAAGGTTGATAAGAATCATGATTTAAAAAAATCAGCCATTTTTGTTTAGTTTTTATTAATACACATATTTTATAACAGTTCCATCCGACTTATTATGTAAGTATGGAAACATGTTTTTAAGCCTAAATAATACAGACATGAAACTAAATTCGACAAGTCGGGTCGGAAAATTCCGTTCGCATGGGTCGCAACTTGTTCGAAACTTGCGAAGACTTGGGGAAAGCGCTGCATTCTAAAAGGCACATTATCTGTAATATTTTTCAATATTGAGCAAAATAATTTGCCAATTGGTTGACTTATATGAGTTGTTCAGAGTCGGTGGTAGGCTCAGAAAGTCTCAGCAAACATCCTTTATGTTCGCTAAAATCTTAGCGGCTACTTAGAAGATTACATTGTTTGTTACTTCAACAATTTTGAATATTGTTTCCTAGAAGTGCAATCTGTAAGTTTTTTTAAGTTGCATTCGATAGCTGCTAGCAACTAATCCAACATTTCCAGAGCGATTTTTTGATTCAATGATCACATTGTTATATCCATTCTCCCTAAAAGAGGCACAAATCCACCGAGCCATCACTTCCTGTTGCTAAAATCAACGGATCAGGAATAAACTTTTGCAATGCCCCAGTGGATCCAGGAATTTCTGGTCGGTAGCAAAGGCAGTAAGTAATAACTTTACAAAAACGTCTCTCCCACCTTTGACAGACGAACGTGGCATCACGGCGACTACAGCCAAGGAAAAAGCAAACATGCTGGCCAAAATGTTTTCATCGCACTCTACTTTAGACGTCCCCTAAGGAAAGGCTCTCCTCAACACTACCATGGCAGAAGTCAAGTTTCATCACCGTGATATTCGCAAAATCCTTAAAGGACTAGATACGCAAAAGGCATCAGGACTGGACGGAATACCTGTCATCGTGTTAAGAAACTGCGCCAACACCCGTTTTTTTCCAGGCTTCTTTCTCTGTCTTACGGAAAAGGGATTTACCCATCCTCTTGGAAAGTCTCTGAGTGCGACCTGTCCCAAAAAAAGGCAAGAAAACCACGCCCTCAAACTATCGCCCAATTGCCTTGCTTCCATTAATCTCCAAAGTCATGGAACGTGTAGTGCAACAGCAACTACTCAAGTACCTCCAGAATAATCAGCGATAATCAATACGGCTTTCGCAAAGAGAGATCGACAGGAGATATATTGGCCTATGTCACTCATATATGGAGTAGGGCAATTGAGAACTACGGAGATTCTCGAGCGATTGCGGTGGATATTTCGAAGGCATTCGACAGAGTTTGACATGACGGACTGCTCAACAAACTGCTGTCCTTCGGACTGCCAGCCTCTCTCTGTAGCTGGCTTGCCAGTTTCCGTAAGAACCGATCTCTGCACGTTGCAGTTGATCGTCACATCACACCATTAACGCGGGCTTGCCTCAGGACGCAATACTTTCACCAACTCTGTTCCTCATCTATAATAATGACCTGCTGACCGAAACGAATAATCCTGTTCAGAGTTTCGCAGATGATAGTACCCTTGTCTCCCAATTTAGATCAGAAAAACCTTTACCAGCGACTGAGACTTATCACCGCAGACAGAAGCAGATTACAGCAATTAATCAAGACCTGGAGAAAGTTCACACTTGGAGGCGACAGAAATTTGGTCCAGTTCAATGCAGCAAAGACCCAAGCAGCCACGTTTACCAAGAGGGCCAATACGGCGGGCCCTGACATCATTATGGCAGGGTCGACCATTTCTTCATCCTCATCAATTAGACTGTTGGGTGTCTCGGTCAACAGCAATATGTCCTGGTATGACCACGTTGCTAAATCAGCCTCCCAGAAGCTTGGTGCGATATTTCACAAGAAAAAGCTGTATACACCGCAGCAGTTGCTCTTGCTCTAAAAAGCGCAAATACGACCGTGCTTAGAATATTGGTCACACATCTGGGGTGCCGCACCAAAGCACACCCTAAAGCTGTTGGATTCCATTCAGAAGAGAGCTGTGCGTCTTGTCGGCGACCCGGAGTTGATCCGGAAACTGGATAGTCTGGAACTCCGCAGACATGTGGCCGAGATGTCCCTGTTTTACAGATACTTTCACGGCAGATGTTCCCAGGATTTGTCCCGCCTCATCCCGCCCCTGGCAATGCCTGTCAGACAATCACGACAGACGGCAAGAGCGCACCAATTCGTCGTACAACTGGAAACACCTAGAACATCGCTTTACAAGAACTCCTTTGTCTGGCGCACTGCATCACCGTGGAACTTACTCCCAGAACATCTGCTTCTCCCTAATTACAACATACAACTATTCAAGAACCGTGTGGATGCTCATCGAGCGCCACAGGGTCTCCCTTTAGTGTGTGTGTCAGTACCATTAAAAAAAAAGTTAAGTAATCTATCTTGTCGAACAATTTTTCCCCGGTGTCTTCTTAGTAGTGTTTTCTTACCTGTTCCTTGTTTGAAGGGCTTCAAAATTTGTAGTACTTGGTATGTCAGTTATGTCAAGAAACTGGCGAGAGGCAGACTCATCAACAGAGGTTGGAAGTTCTAAAATTTATAATTTTATTTTTTATTTTTAGACTTGAATATAGATAGTGATGTAAAACTATCGTCATTTTCAAAAATCAGATATGACCGGTCATTTTGATCTTAAATCTAATTAGGTAAATCGCAGTTTTAGGCTACATGTACTTCCCCCATGGATTGGTACTTTTTTATTTGACGTCTGTAATACTGGGATTTTTTCTACCAGCCAGCATGTCAAAAAAAAGTGATAATTTACATTGAAAAATTTTAAAGGTAACAGGCTCCTGTAGTACCAGATATGGCAACACTAGAAAGTATTTGAGCTTTCAAATGACGAAGTTTATCGGATTATCAAAAAATAATGAAGTAAAGGGGTGGTGGAACTTGAGGAGCTAAGTGATTATTTATTGCAGGGCATAAATAAAAAAAAGTAAAATATTTACAGTATACTTATTCTTATATTTATTATGTTAAATTTTAAAATAATGAATATGACTTCATTTTCGCTCTGTGAATAAATGGGGCAATTTGCAACAGCATAACCTAGTTATAAAGAAACAGTACTTCATTCATAAAATAAGAAATATCAACTGTATCAGAATTAATTATGGTGAGGAGTAGTCTCCCACCAATAGAGAAATGGTGAAAAGGTTTGGGGGTGATATGTTTGCTGTTCTAAATAGTTTGAAATGGTGGTTAAAAATGCACTAATGTAATAGTTTTTCTTAGTCCTTTGAACGTGATATGGTGTGCTGATTTTAGTTTTTTAATTTTATGTATCTTTTACAATAGTGTTAGTATTAAATCTCTTAATTAATAATGATTAAAGGAAAGGAAAAAGTTATATATTATGTTTATCCTAGTTTGCCTTACTTGAGTTTTTATACAAACGCTAGTAAGGAAGATGTATTAGGGCGTAGTACTTTGTAGGAAGGTAAATAAATAATAGCCAAAATGACGGTTTTAAATATGACATAATCATGAGTAATATGAGGCAAGTTGCAACAGTTTCCTATTTTTTCGTAACAGTTCCTTTGCTAATTCGAACAGTATTTGCAATAATTTCCTGATGAGTTATTATTTTTTACTGATTTATTGTAATCCTTTAGCTCTTTGAACTTGTCACATTGAGTCCAAGTAATAGTGATATGACGTCTTTACTCAAAAGATTTGCTACTTTCTTCAATTTCTTTGTTGTTAAATGGTAAATCCGTAAATAAACATTTATTTATTTATTTATTTAATACAAAACAATATTTTAATCTGACCTCCAAAAACAGACACAAGCGACAGTAATGTCGATTTCTTTGTGGCTTGAATTTCTAAACGTGATTGACGGAATGGCATATTGCTACTGTAAAAACACTTCAAACTTTGTTAGTCTATCCAGAGTTGTGCTCGTATTGAATCAGCTTTTCCAGTGGATGAACATAAGTTTCTGTCAGCCACGTCTACAAATTTCAGGCCTCAAAAGCTGGCTTGTGGCGCTTCTGTCTAGGTAACTATTCTGGATCTGATTGTTTATTTAATTAAGTCAAAAGGTTATGAATTTGCATTGCATGTTTTTTTCAGGCAACAAACATTTATGTCAACTCTATGTTTCTGTCACTTACGAAAAGGGGGTTTGCACAAATTATTAACAAACTACATTAGAACTTACATGCCAAGGCCAATATTGAATTCTCAAATAAATAACCTTACCTGCATTAATTTCTTCTGAAAAACTACTTGATTGACTTTCTCGGAGTCTTTCCCTGTTTATGGGCATAACAAACAAGTCTTCCTTTGTGAAATAATTTCCTCGGGGGAATCTTTATCTGAAAAAAATATGTTTATCGGTAGGTATAAGTTACTAAGCAGCTGTATTTATCTGGTACTCGTTAAGAAACACAAAACAAAAAACAGTTCCATCATTATGACTAAATTTAACTTGTTGTAACCCCTCATCTCAGGAGATATATTATAAAAAACGGTAAGCAGAGTAGTCAAAATACACAATTTAAATTAAATATAATAATGATCAGAATATGCCTAAGTAGGTATGTAACTGCAGCCCAATTTTTGTTTCTAAGGATCTCATAATTCATCAATTCATGGAACTTATTACATATAAATGTTGCAACCTTTGGCAGCAAGAAACTGGAAATAATTACGTTGCTTAGAATTACTTACCGTTTTCACTAGATAACACCAATAAATAAGTAAAGATTGACAACAGGTATTTAAAATAGAAGCAACATCCTGCTACCACTAATCAGTTAACTTAAACCAAACCTTAACCTTACTTTATTCATAATCTTACTTAAAAAAATGGCAATCAGCTCATCTGATTGATGTCATTAGAAATCCTCGGTTTCATCGCCCAATCACCTCTGATGAACAAGGTGAAGCTCAGAGTCCTCGGGCAGCATTTAACGAACCCCGATTATTTTTAGATTTTTCTTCTTTATTGGCCCCACACTACACAATAAAGCCGATCAGGTAGTTTTATTGCAGTTTATAAGTAATAAGCATTTATCTTGTAAAATACTATAGAAACATATTTACATTAACAATGTTTTCCTTATATATTTTTTTCAGTTTGGTCCATCAGGTCAAGGATATGTTGCATCTACTGGTTGTCCTTCGCCAGGCCCAAACCTGCGACCTCCTCACTACCTCAAACATCACCTACAACACAAAATGGGTTTTGCGAGTGTAGGGCCTGGGTCAGCGCCACCTAGTCCGGGTCCTCCTCAAAATTTTCACATGGGGCCACCTGCGGGACATCATCATTCTGGTATGGGGCCTCCACCATCAATGGGGCCGCCTAATATGCCACCTTCGAGCGGTCCAGTGTTAACAAATAACCATCCACATGAGGGTCCCATGCCACCACCGAATTCGACGTCAAATTCTCATTCGCAGATGGTAAATGAAATGCTGGATAATGGAATTACTACCACGTCGCAGAGCTCCATGAATACTCATGTAACGGCTTCGTCTGGTGGTTCAGTTACCTCTGTTGTTACAACTGGCCCTGACGGGGCACCTATTGATGAAGGGTCGCAACAATCCACACTGTCAAATGCATCAGCCGGTAAGTTCGCCAATAATTTGGATTTTTTTTATATTAATCTTGGATATTAAAGATGCAGTAACAGTATAAATTATGGCCGGTTTCAGTACAGTATGAATTGAGTCAATAACAGCTTCAAAGATCATGCACGAGGAACTGGACGGGAAGAAATGATCTCTTAGGCCATTATTGCATTTGAGTAAAAGTTTCTTCTTGGATTTCCATTATGTGTATATAAATTTTGGTGGTGGTTCGACAAGATCAATAGACAATAACTAATCAACAAATTGAATTGATAAGTTGCTTTGTTATTCTTTGCATTCATATAGATATTTTTCTCTCCTCCTTAGCTTTTTCCATTGATGTATAAATTAACATTCCCCTATCAACATCTCATTAAAATCATCAGCATTTTAAGATCCTTTACAGGCCTAGTGCACTATGTGAAATTCGGCCCCTCCTATTGGTCGATCCATGTAGAGACGATCCGCCTACAGTTTTCGCGCTTCATTTAAATGAGTGTTTTTAAACTGCTACGCACCAAAACTTTATTTTGTAGGCTTTCTTCATCCACTATAATATGGCTTTTGTTAAATATGTTTTTAGTTAGATAAAGCAAAATATATCGTAGAAAGTGCTGACAAAGTACGAGCATGTACTACAACAAGTAATATTTCACTTTTCGCATGGCCCTCATATTGTCTCTAGTCTAGATATGGCTCAATATGAATTATCAAAAAGTAAAGTTAGTTTCTTGTAATCATTATCTGTCACATATTGACATTTTAGTGCCTTAGGTAACAAAAGTAGTAGTTTTTTAAAATTCATTTGAACTTTATGTTAAGGTTAAGATCATGTCAATAGTATCTTTGCTCTTTCTCTGGTATAAAAGCTAGGTCTTAAGCTAGGAGCTCCAAAACACGCATTAGCGCGGGAAGTATTTGATGTTGGTAGATTGATTACGTCTTAATGATCTAGATTGGTAATTATAAAGAATTGATTCATGTATTATGTATCCTAATATGCTTTACAGAGAAGAAAGGAGTTTACCGTTTCTCGACATCATGGTAAAAACATTGTATAACCTGGTGCAAAATATATATCTGTATGTCATGGGCGTATGTTTACGTGATAATATTGACAGACATGTCATAAATGGCAGCAGTTTAGTGTAAAGCTCATGGTACCATATCGGCGAAACTTTTCGTTAATTGTTTTGTCTGTTTACTCACCTACTTAAAGCGCCGTTTTTGAGAACTCTACGTAGCATTTCATATAATTGATGAATCGATCGCATTTGATCAGTCCATATCCATGATAATTTTTAAACAAATTTTTGGCACCATAGTCCAGTTTTTAAAGGAAAAAAAATATTTTATTTAAATGTAATTTTTTTATTTTGTTAATTTAAAACAACTGAAATAGTTATTTTGTGTTAAAATTGGCTTCCTTTAATAAGCAGTTCTTATTTGTTCTTTCTTATTATAAGTCAAAGCAGAACTCTTTGCTGCTTTGTTAATTTATTTACTAAATCATAGATGGTGGAAGTGACCCACTCCCCCTATGACATGATACAACTTTTCGGGAGGGATAGTCTCAGGTTCTACTAAAATTCTTTGTCTTAACTAGTTTAAATCGGCAAGCGTTGTATTGTAATTTTTTTCAGGTGGCCCTAAAGTTTTAAAATACTTTAAAATAATTTGTACCACTTTCCTTATATTTTGGTGTATATATAATTCTGGAGTTCTCATATTGCAGATTCAAGTATTAATCTTTTTACCTAAATAATTATGGAACTTTTTTTTTTGGAAATGTCTTTGAGCGAAAGAGAATGTAATACTCTTCTTATGATGAGAGGTTTTGGAGATAACAAGATCCTACAAACTACAAAGGACCTAGAGAACTTTGAACGCTACATTTCCAGCTCGGGAACCAATATCAAAATCACCAACCCATCGAAGAGCAGCACTGCCAAAATCTTTGGGCTGGAATAATTTTGCCGGCGGACGGGTAAAATAATTAAAGAAGTAAACCTACTGTCAACGTGGTTAGTTGGTTACTGTATTAATTATTGTGCTCATTTTTGCCAAACGCTCTGCTGATGAAATTGATGCCTTGAACCATTATATATTTTCTCTTATTAATTTGGGGTGGATATATTTTTTTTTTTTATAGATCTTCAAAATTGTTTGACATTCTAAAATATTGATGAATTCAGAATTTTCATTTTGTCGTCATATTGCTGATTAGCCCAGGGTCGATCTAAAGCTTTATATAGGAAACCATATATGTAACATGTAATGTTCTTGTTACATATATGTAGGAAACCATGAACAAATGAGAGACAAGCTGAAACTTGATATATAAATTTGAATTCGGGTTCTTAAAATACCATCAAACCCCACCGGTAATCCGCCGTGTCTGTCACCGCTAAATGCCATAAAGTGGTGAAAACCGGACTTTTTTTAGTTTTTGGCAATATCGTAAAAACAAAGCTATGTACGAAAAAATATGAAGATAGAAAAATTAAAGAGCATGGAATTTTCCATAAAATCGCGTTTAGCAGTTTATATTTTGCTTTACCAGTGGCGGAGCAATGGTGTGTTTAATAACTGGGTATTTTGTAAAAATACTCTCTAGCCATTACTTACTGGATTTTGACATTAAATATACCTAACAATGTATATGGATATTTTGGTAAATACATTTAATACATTCAGTAGATTTCTAATTCATAATCATAATCTGAGTTTAAGAAATGTAGTAAGATATAACACTCCCAAACACAGCACAGATAAATTTAAAAAATGTTTTGCTTATAGATCAGTAATTTTTTAAAATTCTGAGATATTCCCCTTGATTACTAGCTTAAGTAGGTTTACTTTTCAAACAGTATATGTAAATGAATTAAGGGGAGAAATGTTGAATTAAGGGCATCCAATATTAGGTTAAAGGCATTTTTATGTATGTTTAAATGTGATTGTGATTGTATATTAAGTTTTGACTAGCGATTTGTATCTTTGTGTACTCTATCTAATAACTTGTATATTATATTGTATATTTCATTTAGTACTATTGTTCGGTTGGGTGTTATGGAAGAACGTACTTTGCGAATGACACCTTTTGTATATGTACATTTTATGTTGTATACAATAAATATTTTTCTTTCTTTCCTTCTTTCTTAATTCTATCTATCAGCTAATAAAACTTTTAAAAATTTTACGCGCCTATTAAACGCAACAAAATAATTTTAAATATCCATGGAATTTCTGTTACGAATTCAGAGGAATTATTTTAATATAAGTACCGATTTGAATAACGTCAGAACGTTCTCTATCAGCAGTATGTAGCGAAGCGAAGTTTAAATAAAAATTTTAATCTGGTTTTACTTCCACCGACCATAAATGCAGCTTAATACAATGTATTTAGGACATTTCATCAGGTAAGTCCAACAACCAACAACCCTACTTACATATTATATCGTGCGGATTGCCGGTGGAGTTTGGTGGTATTTTAAGGGCTCCGATGCACACTTATTATACCAAATTTCAGCTTGTCTCTAATTTCAAATCAAATCAAATATATATATTACGTCAGGAATTACACAGTAATTTTACGATCGTCACATTTTCGTCACTAGTTTTTTACATAAAATGTGCCAGCACACATACCTTATAATCTAAAAGTACAAACATATACATATATAACACTAACTTAAAATTAACATATGCATTAAAACCTGTTAAAATTAACACGTTGTTGTGATACATTCATATATATATCGACAAGGAATAGTCATAATGCCAAGCCTCGTGAAAGCAAGCCTAGCATCCTCCCTGTAACCAAGGCCAGCTACGACCCGCACTGCTCTACGCTGCAGTGCAAAGAGTCTATCACGATGTGCTGAGTGTCGCCACGTTAAGATGGCATACACTGCAACGGACTGGAAAAGTGCATGAAAGGTCTGCAAGAGAACAGCCTCCGGCATAATCCTGGAGAGATTCATTAGTACATAGATATTTTTAGACAGTCGTGAAGCGGTATACTCAATATGAGCATCAAATTTCAAAGTTGGATCAAGGTAAATGCCCAGAAACTTCACTCCATTAGAACCACCATCCTCAAGCTCGCGCAGTCCAAACACTATGTTTTCAGTTTTACTTTCGTTAAGTGTGAGCTTATTCGACCTAAACCAGACATTCAAATCTTTCACTCGTTCGTCCATACCCACTCTCAAAGTCTCACGACACTCCCCACTTATTGCCACCGACGTGTCATCTGCAAACAACAAGGTCTTTGCCCATGGTTTGTTCATGGTTTGACTGGATCGACCCTGGACAAAGTTACAGATTCAATTTTGCAAATACAATTTTAACAAATATACTGACAAATAGTAGAAATTCTAATTCTGAAGTAGAGTTCTGCGGATAGTGCGCGCACCTCATGAATTTTACGATCAGGCATGGAGGGGGCCCGCTGCCTGTTCCTGTTAGTGCTCGCTGATCTTTATCATATCAGAAGATGATTATAGTCGCAGAATGGAATGTTGTGAGTCCATGAAGCAGAAATGGGAACAAAACAATTTCTTTAAATCTGTTGTATTTTTTGTGGTGGTTACGTTTATGCTTAATGAAACGGTGACACGACATAATTGCCGACAATGGGATGACTAAAATCCCCAATGGATGCAAGAATATCATACCCAACATCCGGAGAAAATGAATGTGTTGGCCGGCATGGTTAGAAATAGATTAGCAGAATCGATATTTATTGAAGGTAATTTAACATCCGCTATATGTATATAAATCTATTAGAAAACGAAATTGTACGATCAATAAATATTGTGTGACTCGGTGAACTTAAGACCTGGTTTCAACTACACAATATCTGGATGATATTTCTTTCTCCAACCATTGGATAGGAGGAAGACGCGAAATAGAATGCCCACCTGCCTCACCAAACGTCACCTTATTCCACCTGAACCATTTAAACGAGTTATGCTAAAGAATCTTGGTATAAACTCTTGTCTATCTCTCCTAAAATGTTACACCATTTCATAGAAACATTTTATTTCAACTTTTAATTAAATAGTTGTAAAATCCTTTAATTTAAAAAAATTGAATTTTAAAAATTGCTTTAAAATAGTTTGCACTTTCATGACAGTTTAATCATTTTGGAGTTTTAAAATTGTAAATTCAAGCAACTTCAATAAAACCGCTTTAAAACCTCATTCTCATAGTAAATTACACTTGAATTCACATATATTACAATTTCATTATTTGTTTTCAATCTTCAGAATCGAGTTCAGAATACTTGAGGTCATTCTTCATTTTGTGTTTCTACAGCTATGGGAAACAAAGCTTTTAAATTTAGTAATATATCAAGTAGTTTTTATGCAAGAAATGAACCACGTTTTTCTTGTATGGTCTCAATATTCTGAGTATTAATGGCTGATTAGGTTTAGAATTTAGCCAGTAGAATTAAATTAGCTATTACTAGATATGTAATAAGATGAAAAATGAATCGTTGCTTTTCCAATAATATACACACCAATAGTGGCACACACACGTAACACGTAAAAAGTTCTTTTAAGCTTGAGCATACATTTTTTTTGGTCATTAATGTGTATAGGCGAAATAAGCTAACACATGATCATCAATAGCAATATCTATATTATCTCTAGTCTAGATATGGCTCAATATGAATTATCAAAAAGAAAAGTACGTTTTTTGTATTCTTTATCTGTCACATATTGACAACTTTTAGTGCCTTAGGTAACAAAAGTGGTAGTTTTTAAAAGTTCATTTGAACTTTATGTTAAGGTCATGTCAATAGTATCAGAGAGTTTGGAGATAAACGACGTATTTATTTTTTATGGAAGACTGACAAAAGAAATACTGACTTGCTATTGTGCTTAAAGTATTGCTAATGATATCTGGTCAATACTATCAAGCAGTTTGGAGATAAACGATATATTTATTTTTTATGGAAGACGGTCAAAAGAAATACTGACTTGCTGTTGTGCTTAAAGTATTGCTAATGATATCTGTCTAGGATATACAAGGGGTAGGTGTATACTCACGTTTGAATAAAGGTATATTATGATTATTATTAGCTTAAAATCAGCTGTTCTGTAAAATAAGAGTTAAAATTATTTAATCAATTATTGAACTTTTGTTAATTTTTAGGCTGTTAAAAACAGTTTGTATTTATCTTTACCCTCTTCTATCGCTTTGGAAAGACGTTGCTTATTTTCCTTACATTTAATCAATTGCCTTACATTTTATCCCGAAGCTTTCCAAAGAGTTTGGGATAAATATTGAAGACAATGTGAGTTATTTGTTTAAACACAATTTTTTTTTGTACTATTTTGCATTCTTTATCTGTGAAATATTGACAACTTTTAGTGCCTTAAGTAACAAAAGTGTTTCTTTCATTGATATGATTTGAGGATCACATATATATATATATATATATATATATATATATATATATATTCACGTGAGATACATTTTACAGAGTACACATATTACTAAAACTAGTGATTTAAGCATAAATCCAATACAACGACTTAAACATATGTAGCACTATCACATCTTCAAGATGCATAACTTCGGGCACAGAACTAGAGCCTGATTTAGAGAATTCTCAGCTCTACTTGTAAAGAGTTCAAAGCAATGCTTGGACAGCTGTTGGCATTGCCTCCGCAGGTGGCTGTAGTGGTTATAGTCTTTATAAGTTTTGTGCACAATCTTCTTTTGAAAAATTGAACTTTCAAGTTCCTTAGAAAACCAATGTGGAAAGTTAACGGACGGCCTAAAAACCTTCACCAGAGCAAATCAATCAAAACAAGAAAATAAAATTAAATATAAATTTTTAACTGTGACCGCTTATTATCCTCTATAACAGACTGCCAATCAAAGCTTAGGAAGTAATTATTAATTAAATCATAATCAGCACTCTTGAAGTCATAGTAAGGACATTCATTTGGTTTTAGATTAATAGAGTAATTACTGCAAAATGATATGTCAAGAGGTGGATGAAAGGTGTCAGGGTTTACCAGCTCAGTATTCCTCACTATGGCCTCAAGAGCAACATTTGCAAAGCAAAGAACTAGAACATTATTCTTAACTGTTAACTACCTCGTTGTACTCAGTTAAACCCAGGAAAGCAAAAACATCACACAGTAAGATGTCCTTTTGATGTTTAACATTAGAGGGCGGCAAACCTAGTACAGTCGGACTTGTCGCTGATGCAGTTCGACGGCTGAGCGGCAGAGGGGAAAAACCCTACAAAAACCGGTGGCGGCGAAGGCCGTCAATAGCAGTAGTTTTGTTTTAAACTGTTTTGATAGGGGCTGAGTGAAATCAATTTTTTTTTATCGCATTCTTTTAACTTATTACCCGTGCTGTTGACTTTAAGTTGTCGGTCCGACAACACACTATGTCTGAAAGTTTGTAGTCGTCCACCACAATGACACGCGCGAACAGCTCACAGGCAGTTGAAACTGACCGAAGGTGGGCCTCGTAGATTGACACGTCCATAAGAGGGGAAATGAAAACGCAACCCACACAGTATTCCCAATCGACACAGACACCCATATATCTTCGACGGCGCTGTTGCTAATTCCTAAAAGAATGGATTTAAAGGATTTGTTTACTGCGATGAGCACTCCACCTCCGCGACTTTTAGCACTGTTTGTAGAGTTTCTGTCGGTTCTGTATATAACGTAACGAGAATCCAGACGTTCAGCATCATTAATTGTGGGATCAAGCCATGTCTCAGTTAAGGTTATTACAGAATATGATTCGGTTTGAGCAGAGCAGAATAGGTCTTTCAGCTTGGTTTTTAGACCTCTTGCATTTTGGTAAAACATAGTGAAAGGTACTAATGGTTGAGATGCACGGCTTGTCTTGGCGGAAAATTCTGAGAATTCTGAGACGCAGGCACATTACGTGGAAGGTGGGGGCCAAACTCTTTAACAGCGGTGCCTTCGGGCCAAAGGCCAGGTTCCAGCAATCCTTTCAGGATAGACTCTTTAACGCCAATCTAGAAGGAGGCCACATCCTCATTTTTATCAAGTATGTGGCACTTCACATCAGTTATGCAGAGTTTGGTTTGCACATAATCGATAACTTGCTCTGGGGGTGGTACAGGGGTCGCATCTACCCAGGGACAACCATTGTCTTCTCTCTCCGGCAGTTAGGTTCGTATTGGTAAGACCAGTGCCAATAACCAGTTGTTTGTCACTATGTTTTGGGCGAGGAACAGAGGAATTACTTGAATTTATCCCCGGGTCACGATGATTGCCTGAGTGACCGGCACGCTGTTTACTGTTCAATAATGCTGATCGCTGTTGAACAGGATTATCAGCATTAACGCTAGATCCTCTGTGCTCTGCCACAATGTCAGAACCTGCAAGGAGTAAATTTGATGGAGTTCCTGTGACCATATATATATATATAAATAAACATACATACATACATATGTAACAATACATATAAACTGAATTAAAATCTTTATGTCCTATAAATATAAAATGTAATGACCTGACCAATAAATATCACATTATAAAACCCTACAACCTAGATTACAAATAATACCATCATATACATCCCTAGTTGTTGTCCATAAAATGTTGTTAACCAATAAAACAAGGAATATAAAACGTACATAGGAGTGTCACACTTTAACAAAAAAACAAGCAGGTACATTGCTATATTGCTAGAAAGAATTGGCAAACTGAGGGTCAGGCCTCGCATCACTTCTTCAACACCCACTGTAGTGTTTTAAAAAAAGTAATAAATAAAACTAAACAGATATCTGATAAATATTTTATTAATAATGCGGAAAATAAAATAAAGGCTACATGTAAGATTGTGAGGCAAACTACTGATCAGTCCATTTACTTGTCACCGGTTGATCCAGAAGAAACTTTAAAAATTATAAGACAATTGAAAAATAAAAAGGCTACAGGCGACGATGAAATTCCTATATCAGTGATTAAAGACGTCGCAGATTTGATCATACAACCACTAACCTGTATCTTAAACTTGTGTTTGTCAACGGGTATTTTTCCTAACACATTAAAGAATGCACTTATTAAAGCAGTGTACAAAAAAGGTAAAAGGAATCAAGAAGATAATTACAGGCTAATAATATCCCTGTTGCCTAACATAAGTAAAATTTTTGAAACAGTTATTTATAATAGATTTCTATCATTTTTTGAAAGGCATAAGGTTTTATCAGATAGGCAGAATGGATTTAGAAAGGGCAAGTCTACGGTAAGAGCAATATATCAGGTTCTCATCAACATATTAGCCTCCTTGAATAATAAACAGCAAACGTTGGCCATGTGCTTGGACCTTTCTAAAGCCTTTGGTAGTGTAGACCATAAGAAACTTGTTGATAATCTGGAAATGCGCGGAATCAGGGGTAAAGCTCTTGATTTAATTTCATCATATTTGTGTAATAGGACTCAGCAGGTGGTGGAGTCTGATCCTCAGGGAAGGATAGTAAAATCAAGAAAGGTTGATGTGATTAGGGGAGTGCCTCAAGGATCAATACTTGGACCTCTGTTGTATATTATTTATACAACGGAACTGCCAGAGGTCTCTGGGCAGCAGACTGTACTATATGCTGACGACACAACACTGATATTTAGTGAGAGTACTGGTGAGTTGTTACTGGAGGGGGTTTCAAATGCAATGGAAGTGCTCGATGGGTTCTTTTCATCCAACAACCTATGTTTGAATATTTCCAAAACTCAATCGGTCCTTTTCAGCCATAGAGGGGAACATCACTTTGGTTTTTTGTATTGAGACGAGCAAATCACATCACAGGAAAGTGTCTCATTTTTGGGTGTCTGTATTGATGGGAGGGTGGATTGGAGGGAGCACATCGAGGGTGTTACTACTAAAGTTGCGCAATACTGTTTTGCTCTAAGGAGAGAGTGGGTGTTGAGGCTGCCCTGTGTGCCTATTATGCTTTTATTCACTCGTATAAAATATGGCCTAATTTTTTGGGATAACTCATGTGATATCCAAAGAATTTTAAGTCTACAAAAGAGATGCCTGCGAAGTGTGTTTAAGATGAAACAAAGGGAAAGTTGCAGAAATACTTTTATTGAAAGAAACATCTTAACAGTAATTTCCATGTATGTTTTTGATTGTATAATGTTTGTCAGAAATAATGAGGATTTGTTTGAAAATTCAACACTGAATCATGAGAAAGATGTTTCTAATAGCTGGAATAACTTGTTCTTGTAATAGTTGTAAATATATATGGCCAGTTAATGTTTCTTCAAAAATTAATGGACCGATTAAGTGTTTATCTAAAATGCAAGAGGCTAAATTAATTTACGAGGCCCTAACAATAGGATGGTATTCCAAACTACCTATAATGCCACACCATACATTAAATCCAAATCGTCTTTGTAACCGTCTTTCTTCTAAATTGTGTGGATTTTCTGTACTCCAGTGGTGGTGATGGTTATGTTTATTAAATATTCCGCCGTTTGTAAAGCGTGTTTCATCAGTCCAAACAACTTTAAAGTGAAATTGTGGAATTTCCTGACATTTATTACTAAACCATTCACAAAACGTAGTCCGCCGAACAAAATCATTTCCATGAAGACCCTGAACTATCTGAGGTTTGTAGGGGTGGAAGCGATGTTTTTTTAGTACTAAATGTGCAGTAGATTTCGGAATTGTTGTTCTTCAG
Organism: Pissodes strobi; assembly: GCA_016904865.1. Taxonomy (NCBI): domain Eukaryota; kingdom Metazoa; phylum Arthropoda; class Insecta; order Coleoptera; family Curculionidae; genus Pissodes; species Pissodes strobi. Next base: position 276,488 of record MU182018.1, on the reverse strand, counting down.
TTTTTCTTACTGATGTTGTTGGGATATTCCTGACATTTTCTATGATAAGTGCATTTCTTTCTTTATTTTATTTCGTATACGCATTGGGTTTAGGTTTTTAAAATGAACCATAAGCTAATAAATTAATGAATCTAAAATGCCTCTCATTTGGTTGGGGTCGCTCCGGGAATTTTTCTTCATATGCAC
>MU182018.1:260805-271302 GCA_016904865.1 Pissodes strobi | reverse complement strand
TTTTCCAATATTTTTTATATGCAGAAAAAAAGTATTTTTCAGTACCTGCATAACCATACCTTTAATTTTTTTGAGACACTTAAAATAAAAAAGTTAAAGGGGGGCGACATTATAGGGGATCACCCTGTACAATTTATGTTTGTAGAAATTCATTTAAATTAAAAAAAAATTAAATCAACACAAATTATTTACTGCAAAAATTCCGAAGCTGAACTTAAACTAAACAAAAAACGTCCTATTTTGTCAGTAAAGTTGTATTGCAGTACTCATATTTTCCTTAAATACAAATGTATTATTGAATATAGTTCTTTTAGTTGCATAACAGTACGATGCAATCAAAGTCTGAAACGCTATTTGCCTTGCATAAAATGTTTTAATTTAGTAAATAAAAATATTTGAGTAAACATGTTATGTACGTTGTTTTATACTGCTATTATATCATTGAAGTTAGATGGAAGCAAGTACTATACTGCTGAAAGGAGAGTATTTTATTGATAATTTATGTTTGATTAACAGTTCCTTCTTTTGGAATTTTAAATGTTTCCTTTTTTTATTCATTATCCTCAACAGAAATTAATACATATTTTAGAAGCTTGCAGTTGTGAGATATTAGGCGCCCTTCCAACATTTTTTTTATATTCATTGTTATTACCGCTTATTACCGTTTACTTGTCCTTCTGTTGCCCTTGTTTGGCATTTTTAGTTGAGATTTTTGTTCACGTTTAAATTTACTCGTATATGAACTTCGTTTATAATATGCTATAATTAGAAATCCTTTCCAAAGGAAAAAGCGATATTTTTTTTTGGCATTTGCGCACTATGAAGTCAGCAATAAGTCCAGATGTCCAGAAGCTGTCAGAAATTTTTAGAGAGAACAAACCTAACAAATAACAAACAACAAATAAGGTACAAAATTATAAAAACATAGCATCATAGTTTCTATCAATGTTTCAGCATCAGGAGAAGATCCTGCATGCCCACAGACGCCAAAATCAAATAGAAAAAACGACATGGGTCCTTACGGCCACCCAACGACACCTCAAGGGGTACAACATGAAGACTACGGAGAAATCAGTAGTCCCGGCTGGCCTCGTACTCCTGCTAGTCCGGTGAGTCGAAAAGTATGATTCATTATATTTTTTTTTATGTTTAATAATGTTTTGCTCTAGAAAAGGGGGTGTATTATACCGAGCCTCCATCATAAAATCAGTTGTAATCTTCTTATATGGAATACCACTAACGTTTTCATTTATGAGCACGTCTATCGTGTCATGTGGGTATACGTCATGACCAAGGTTCCATTTTTTATATGCCCTGCCTATGGAGGAGTTCTTTATTACATGAGAAATAATCTTGATCTATCATACCAGAATCGAAGGTCGAATTTAACTTAAATAAGCAGAAAAATTGAACAGCTTGAATGAGATCGTTTAAAATAATTAGAAAAAAGGTGTTTTAATAAGTCTTTTTCACGAAATTCGTTATTAAATTTTCTATACTTATTCCTCGAGATCGTCAGATTTTACAAAAATCCATGCCATCGCTACATGTGTCGAATGGACTCTTAACTTCTAAATGTAAATAATATTAAAAACTACCGTTTTATTGTCGACAGGCGATGAGGAGAAGAGTAATAGCCTATAAATGTTTATTTCTTAACCTTAAACGTGTTCTTTACTGAAATTGCGTTTCTTTCAATTTGTATTGCTCTGAATAGGTATGATATGTAAATTGCTAAATAAATTATTATCGATGATCGGTGAGATTTTATATGATAGTTCTCAGAGGTCTTTCGAAACTTAGTTGACCAAGCAAACTTAGTTAATCAAATTGTACCTAGAAGCCCATTTATATGCTTACCAATTTGAAACGTTCATGAAAAAGTTTGTTTCATCCTTCCAGTTGACTTTTTGCAGCTTAAAAAATATATTTGCTATTAGGATGATATTGGCCCTGTATATTTTGCCCTTTTAAGGTCATTTTGTTGATATATATTTTTTAAGAATATTCTCCAAACTTTTTTACCACAAAGAAATCACTGTAAAAAAAAACACCCACCTAATATAAACAGGATGTTACCTTCTCAATCAGCTGGTTTTCAGAAATTGTACTAGTTACCTAGTAATGAATCTTCGATATCTCATTGTAATCCGCCACCTTTTACTGTAAGCTCCTTGAATGGCTTTTTGAGTAATACGGAGAACCATGTCCCTTGGAATGTAACTGACGTGAAAATGTAATTGCTAATAAACAACAAAACAACGTTTATTGTAGTCAAAACAATTGATCATAAGAAGCATGTTTTGTCCAATTTGTATTTTAGGCAATGTATTAGGTGTGCTATATGTACCAATTTGGCAAAATACACCTCCTTTTCTATATATCTAAACTGACTGCCTCGTCATATTAATTAGGTAGTCGATTTGGAAACAAATCTGTGAAACATTGATACGTTTTATTATTTCGTGAATTGCAGTTGTTCACGCCCTTAGGTATAAGCAACAAAAGCATTTAGCTTCAGATAACCTTTTTTGTTGAAATTACACGAGCCAGTTTCTTTTAATTTTCGTTACCAATATGATTGTGAAACAGCTTCAATCATACACATCTTTGACTTGATTTTTTTTAGTTGCCTTCAAATGTGTAGGTAAATTTTAGTAGAAAATATACTGGCAGCACCTCTGTTTTTTCCTATACACTATACATTGATATATTTCTATTTTAAAGGTTTTATAAAAAAACGTATCAGTATTTCGATAACAGATCTTTGAGATAATTGTAGTTGTGTCGCCGTTTTGTTGGTGTTCCCCAAAACTTCAATTTTATTTGATTTTATTTTATGTCAAATCTAGTTGAATGTGTTCTTGAGAGTTTTTATTCAGCCTAGGACATTGCACATGCCATAAATATTTGGAACATTGAAAAATCCAAAATATGTTTTGGGATATTATTGAATTTGATATAGCAGAAGTTTTTTACCAAATGACCATTCTTTCCAAATTAATATGATAAAATGTCCTGTAATCTGAGTGTGGATTTATTTCCACAGAATCTAAGTTTTTGTCCATTTAAAAGTAAACTATAACAATTCTTATGTCAACAAAATTATATATGCCCCCAGCTCAGATTTTGTTGAATAGTGAAATTTATTGTAAAAGTCACTTACACACTATGTTGCAGTTTTTAATGATTTTGTTGCCTGTTATCATTCATAAAAGTGTACATATATCAAATCTCTTGAATACACTGTATTAAAGGCAAAATTTACCTGTGCAACTTTTGACCACAAACAAGTTTATGGAGTTTGTAAAAGCTTTAAAAATATTAACTTATTGGATCACTTGTCGGTGTCAGATTGTTTCAGCTGACAGTAGAAGTTTGTGTTCTAACCCTTGATTCTCTATTAATAATTATTTGCGTTTTAAAGTTCAGTAACTTTAAGTTTAACTCGCTTCAGTTGACATTATTTTATCTCTATCGTTTGGGCAAATGATTTATCTTTAATTACTAGATCAAAAAGTTATATCAAATGTTCAGTAAGCTTTTGTTTTTCTTTATATTGAGTTCAAAGCTTGTAGGAAATATTTATATGTGCCATGTGTCAGAGAGTTACAGTTCTAGGTCTTAATGCAATTTCGATTCAGGTTGAACTGTTTGGTGTCATTTATTGATTGTGTAAAACTTTGGAAAGTTTTCATTATTCCTGTTTAGTCCAGCAAAGATAGCTTGTTTTGTGTAGCACATTTTTATATTTGTGGTTTTGTGAGTTTTCCTATCCTCTTGTTTAATGCACTTGTATTATTGATTCTTTTTTAATTGTATTTATTGATTTCATTCGGCTTTAAGTTAATAGTTTATTTCGAATAAATATTTTAATGGAAACGATTTTGAATAGTAAGTAAAATAATTCAGAAGCGAATTTATACGCAACTTCTATCTCGCAAATTTTATTTTTATCAAAAACTGTTGAGGCAAATTTTTTGAACCATCAAACTCCTCATGCCTTCCTTTAATGTTTGGAAGGCGGTTAAGAACTTTATTTTATGTATTTGCTAATAAATTTTCGTGTTGTCTAATTCAAATATGCATTGGTTCAAACAATTTTAATTTATTTTGCTTACAAGTAAAGTCATTCTTGTCTTGCCAATCAAATTTCAGCAAACCCGCGTTTTGGAACAGCCGCAATACCTTTTAGTGGTATAATACAGTTTCAATGAACATCAGGCAGATCGCTATTAGTAGAAGTGTGACTAGTCACAAAGTCTAGTCATAATGGCGGCACTGGCGGCACAACTACTTTATTTTTTATGAAAAGTCTTAAGAAAAACTAGAAAAATCACCTACCTAGCGTAACCTTGACAGTAGTAAATGATAATGTTTGAGGTAAAAAGAAATGATTTTTTTAAATACCATTAGCATTTGCTAACATTGCAGCGGAAAGTGTAGTTGGGCGATTTCTTTTATTGCTTAAAGCAGTTTCACTGTTTGCATGAATTTTTAAAATGTACTTGCAAAAAGTTAATTTTGCAAATATAACGGACTTTTTAATAAATAGAGCATAACCAAAGAATTGGAGTCCGCCTAATTTTCCACAGGTCCTTTTAAAAATGTTGGTAGAATATATCAATGTGAGGGGGGGGGGGGGGTCATCAGTATAGATGACAACTATAAAACCTGTGAAAATAGCTTAATCACACTTTCAAAGTTCAATTAGTTCTTCCTTTTAGCAAGTTTGTACTTATATTACTTCGATTTATCAAAGTAGATATTTTTTCTAGTTTTTCTTATTTCATGTTGAGTTTGCAATAAAGGAATTTTGACAATTCTCATATGATTAATATTTGAGCTAACTGACGGGTATTTCTAGGTGTTTAACAGTCATGTGCCTCCACAGGATACATATCGCTCAAAGGTTTATATATACATAATACTTTTATTTTAATTCTTGCCAAAGTGCTTGTTGCTGCATGTTCCCTGCATGTTTCTACAATAGTGCTTGCTACAGAAATTAATTAACTGACCAATATTTTAGTATATTGCTTGATAGGCGAATAAACATCTATAGGCAAATAACCATTTTACCTATCCATATCAGGATGAAGATGATACTTATTAATAAGGACCACCTTGTACAATTGTTAACTTGAGTTCCCTGATCTTTTATAGTATTTATAGAAAAATTGTGTTAATATTTTTAAAGATTGTTGTTCCTGTCACTATTATTGTTTTTTTTTTTATTAATTGATACACTTTTAATTTCAGATGTGCGCAAAATTTATCAAGGGTGGCAAGTAACTTTCCACCGGCGAAAATTTGTTATTGCTATTATTTTGTAAAAAAATATTTAATTTTTTTTGTGTAGACGCGCGTGAAGCCACAATATTTTTGAAATCCAGCAAGATTTTAACCCTAACTATATTATGTCAATGTTATTTTCAATAATAATCATGTAGATTTTTTAGAAATGATGAAAATACTCAAGTCATTCTTTACTTTGGGGGTGGTTATGGTTCCATTAACATATCGGATGCACAATGATCAATTTTTAAATAGTGCTTGTAAAAACGATTTATCAGTGCACCCAAGTTTAACATATAATGCGTTCAAATAACACTAGTGACACAATCTGTCAGCAGTTGTTACTTCCGCCAATGGAATAATATCAAGCCAAATCCTATTTGTTAGAAACCCTATGTCTGATACAGAAATATCTATATAATTTTCAATGCTTTAAATCTGATATTTTATGTGTCACTCTTGTTTATGTCTCACTATTGTGAGATAAAAACAACATTTATGCACATAAAATTAATATTAGATTCGACTTTAACAAAATAGCAAATTGTTAAACGAACTTACTAAGTCAACGCAATTTGTCGCTATAAACATCTATTTTAAAGGTTCTTCACAAGCAGTTTAACCGACCATAGTTCATTGATCATCATTTAGAATTAATATGCACAACAATATGTCGATTGGCGACGATTCATATTTACAGTGATTGTCTAAATTAGCGATCTACGCAGTAGCGACATTTTAGTATCACTAAGGCTAATTAAACAAAGTCACTATAATACGATACATAACAAAATAGCGATTTATACAAACTAGCGACGAAATGAGTGAAATGACCCTGAATTAAAGAATTAGTTTCCGTTTTTAGTTTTGGTTATATTTGATTTCTTTTGATTAGTTTTTTTTTGTTACGTTTTGATACCTTTTGTTGATTTGGTGAGCTTGAGTTAGCTTTAGCTAATTTGAGTTGTCAAAAATCAAGAGCTTTTTATTTGTATGCATTTTAATATTTGGTTTGGTTTAGTTACTTTTGATTAAAGTTAGTTTTAGTTGCGTTGGGTTACTATTGGAGTACAAGTAAAGTATGGTTGCTGTTTTCATGAAATGAAATACACTTTTATATACATTTTGTTCAATGTTGGTTGGTGATGGTAAATTTTGGTTAATTTAGTATAATTTTGGGCGTTTTAAGTTCTTATTTCGGTTAAATTTGGCACTTACATCGATTGCGTCATTTTGTGTGAATGTGAATAACTCAATGACTTACTATCTAGTTTCTACACAAAATTCATTTCTACATAGTTACCCGTATTTTCCCACTAACCAATGTGGATTATAATAGAGGTTCTTTTCGACACTCCTTTGCGTGTCTAAATGGAATCGTTTTAAACGTAAAATTAAAAAAAAATACTAATTTTTTGTCGTTTTCTTTCATATGATGTTTAATTTATTGCAACTGGTTTTACTATTTGTTTCTTATTCTTTATATTGGTTCTTTGTTATAATGTTGCTTTCCTTACGACAGATAAAAATGCGCTCGATATTCAAAGCTTTTTAACTTTCTACCTTGCGATGATTCAGATAATTAATTTCAAATTATTACAATATTCTTTTAAGTTTCGAAATTCTCAACACTTTACAGAAAGGCCGACAACGTCGCACTTTACCAATTTAAAGGGAACCGGTCATAGAAGGCTGTATTCTCTTAATCTGTGACTAAAGGTTAACGCTGATGCAAGGTTGCGACTATGTTTTAATCAGTGCTGTTTTCTTTTTATATGAAAAGTCACAGGTCAACTATTAGCTGTAGCTAGTCTGGCATTTCGTTTCTGGCCCAAAAGTCGCAAAAATCGTACTTTAGGTGGATAATATGAAATGTTTTGAACTTTTTGCATCAGACTTCAAAGTTTTAGACTACACCAACTTAAAATGAAAGTAGTATCCATGCTATTGAATTCGTACAGCTAGGCTTTAAGCAATGTTCTGTACGTCTATATGTATTGAAAAATGTGCTGAGAAATAGATTATAACCCGTTGCTGTTAAATTAATGTTGTGTTGTTTTGCTGGGTATTTTCTTTATAGATATAGGTATTATTAGTGCACAACTTTTTAAAGGTATTCAAGCCATGCTTTGGATGACAGAAGAAAGATCAGTGGATTTACGCATAATTTACCCATCGATCGGTTGACATATTAAAATCATCTGCCATCCACAAACATGATCAAAGTTGCTTTAAATTATCTTAACATTTACTTTTGTAACTTTAGTTTATGTTGGTCAGTTAAATGAATTTGAGACTGTCTATTTTCTAACTCAAATTTGTCATTTTCTTACTAGACATCATATGCAAATTTATAATAAATCTTAGTTGGTTATTTCAAATATTCAACCCCGACACTCCCTGTTTTAAATAATTTTTATGTTTCTTTGTTCTTCTTTGTTCTTTATATATTTATTTTTGTTTAAATTTGTATGTATATGTCTTAATAACTTATTGTGAACACCTCTAGCAAAATCTTAATCTAGTTAAAAACATCGAGACATTATAAACTCTAATTATCAGTAAAATATATGTTTTCACGTGAAAAAGTGAAAACTGTTTTTTTTTTCTTTTCCAAAGTTTAATTTCTTATCATTTTCGGTATGAGATGAGACTGATGACCTAACTTATTGTTAAATTTATATTTTGTTGCCTATCCACGTAAAGTGAAAGCTCAACTAATAGAAATTAATTTTGCTAAACATATCATATTATTTGTACTAATGATTAAATATAGGTGTGTTTACAATTATACCTGATAAGATGTTTCTAAAATAATAGGTTGCATAACACCTCTAAAATCTATCCAAATAATTGAGAACTTCGTTCTTTGCTCGCCCTTTTGAAATGATTTGTGCATTCTAATAGGTAATGCCAGATTTTTGTAAATTGTAAGATCAAATAGGTTTAGAAAATGGACAGGAAGTAGCGAAACTAATCAAAAAGCTTCTAACATCCCTTTGTTGTGTCTTGTTAAATGTGACCGTTGGGTGTGGTGTAATTTCAGAAAACAGACAGCCTAGGCAAGCTGTATGAAATGGATGACAGCCCAGATAGAAGGGCGTGGCTAGATAAGCTGCTGGCGTTTATGGATGATAGAAGGACCCCTATCACTACCTGTCCGACCATATCCAAGAATCCCCTTGATTTATTTCGCTTGTATATGTATGTTAAGGAACGCGGTGGCTTCATGGAGGTTTGTACCTGTTTGTTGGACCTGTGTTTTTTCTGTTACCATCGTTATGACTGCATGATTTATACGTTCAATGTTTTTACTATATAACTTTTTTTAAATATTTTTTTTTGTTTATGTTGAATAATTAAGATGTTTACCGGCCGTTAGCAAAGGATAATGTCTTCGGTATATCAGAATGACTTCTTATTGAACGCATTTTGTATGTTGTCAATGTTAATTGTAATTTTCAGTCATAATCCAGATATTCAATCGCATTTTCTGGCTGATAGGTTTCATTTTAATTTATAAAGGAATAATTACTCTTAAGTTACGTCCCGAAGATCAGAATCTCAGGAAAATATATTTCAGCTCAATTTACAGCACCATTTTTGATCGCAATCCTTCGTGGTAGTTCAGAAGGCAATATTTGTCATTACAATTAGGAAGTATGTGATTAAGAGCTTTGAAAAAGATTTCGTAAATTGACCCAAATTAATAAATACGCCTATCGGTCATAACGGTGGTACAGACATTCTGTCAATATTACATGCTATAATTTACTTGAAAGGGCTATATGCAGATTGATTCTATGTTCGTCTTACTTTATGGAAATAATGTTAAGGTTGAAAGAATGCACGTTTTTGGAAGTGTGTTAAGCAGATATGGGGCATTTTTTATTTTATAAGAAAAAAACTTACATATTGCTCGTTTCCAATCTATAATTGCGGCAAAATTATTTCTCGTAATTTGCCTCTTGATGAATTAAAAATTATTTTTATATCCAATAATCAAACAACCAATCATCTTTTTTGTGTAAAGATATTTAATAAGATTTAGCTCCTAGCGACCCTTATACATTTTAAGAAACGTGCAAATTTAAGACTTCTATAGAACAAAAATATTCGTTTGTATAAAATGTAATTTATATTAAGAATTAGGTCTGGTAAGAGATGCATATGCAACATTTCTGCTAATATTGTTATAATATTAACTTTTCTCACTCAGTTTTAAACCTTATTTTAAGCAAAATTTTAATTTTTTCTTTATTTTAATAACGTTTTATTTGAACTGTGCCAAACCATAATATCTTCTAATCTATGATTTCATGTTTGCTTGACTTACACTAGTACTAGTTTTGATAGGTTGTAGTACTAATATTTCCCTTAAGTTTTCTTATGGATCAATGACGGGCATAAACCATTAGACAACGTTTAAAATATCCTTTGTCCATTTTCAGTTTATCTGTTAAGATGAAACAACTATGATCTAGTTCTTTACGATTACTACTCCATATTCCAATAAATTGTTATTCCAGGTGACCAAGAACAAAACTTGGAAAGACATCGCTGGTCTATTGGGGATTGGTGCTTCATCTAGCGCAGCCTATACGCTTCGAAAACATTATACAAAGAACTTGTTGGCTTATGAGTGCCAATTTGATAGGGGTGGCATTGATCCGCAGCCAATCATCAACCAGGTGGAAGCCAGTAGTAAAAAGAAAGGTGCCAAAGCTACATCCGTTCCTTCGCCCGGTTCCTCTAATTCGCAGGACTCATTTCTGCCCAGTGGTGGTGGTGGTTCTATGGATGGTTATGGTGGCTACAATGGATACCCTCCTTCTGGAAATCCTGAATATCCACAACGACCTTCCTCACAGTCAGCTCCTTCACCCCATGGAGGTAAGAACATGATAAATACGCCACACATTCTTTACCAAGTAAATAGCTCATTTAAGACTGTTCTGGACATTCTAATTACTTTATTTTGAAGTAATTTGTGAAAATGTGATAGTAACTCTTTTCTTCATTATATCTAATAGATAGGGTAGTTTTAAATATTCGACAACACTTTCGGGTTCTCGTGTCAGAACTAAGCAAAACCTGTATTCTGCGTAAGAAATTGAATTAAATTTACAAGATCTATAAATGACAATGGTTAATTTTTTTTTTAAATTCAAAGTTATACCCAAATAGAAAAGTAATAGA
>MU182018.1:237429-260705 GCA_016904865.1 Pissodes strobi | reverse complement strand
ATTTAAGAAAGAGTAATCTAGGCTGATGAGAAAAAATATCTAAACGTAAGTGGCTAAGGGACGCAGTGGTTTTATAATAGTCCTAAATTAAAGGAATGTGCTTTATTATTCAGTGAAGCTTTCGAGAATGTCTCTTCTTCAGGACAATCTACAATTTATAAGTTATTGTGTTAGTTTGGGGTAACAATCTAATCTATACCTAGAAACTCACCAATGTGATTGAATGGAAACATATGCATAAGTATGAGGATAAAGGGAGAAAAACATCCCAGCTCCATTAGCAACCGCATTTCCTGAAATTTAAGCCATAACAAACCAAATATATTTGATATATAGGGTAGAGTTTGTTCGATATAAAATGCCAATATGAATGTATTTCATATATTGACAATTTTTTTGTATTCCTAGTTCAACACATTTTAGTAAATTATAACTCGCTGATAACAATAGATGAAGTATTATCCGCGCATAAAAAGTTTTTAGATTTGAAAATCATTGACTTATGCGTGGCGTGACGTCACTGGTCCAGGAGTTCACCGGAGCTGTGCTCATATTATGTTTGGTTTTAAAAAGTTATTAAGGGAACCAGTTATTAATTAAATATAAATTGTCGCCAAAGAATCAAGAAGAAGTGATAATTTACCCACATAAAGCAGTTAAGGGATTGTATAAAGAATATGTAGGTCCAGGATCAATTAAAAAATTTTCCTTTACTCATATGTTACAAAATTATATATTATATTATATTACGGGTTTGTTAACATTTTAATATTGTTTATATTTTAGTAAACATTTAATAGTAATGGTATTTCGTAAATCTTAAAATCATATATCGGCATTGTTATGCCGATACGATATATCTGCAAAGATGCCGATAGCTTATATGCATATCGGAATTTAAACGGTTTTGGCCCGTGCAACAATCGATTCTTGTAAGACAGAGATAGCAATCGAGATAAAAGATGGTTGTCTATGGCAGGTTTGAGTTTTGGAAGAAGCAGTATCGCGCCGGCGCCGGCCTCTATATTTTCGTTACATTTCGCCGTCTCACACATGTTGTAACTTAATCACCAACTTACTCTAGGTATAGCGCGCCTAAAGAAGTTTTACTTCAAAAATCTAGTTCCTTAACGCTACACTACTTTGACACCCTGTAGTTTGAAAATATATTTCTAAAACATGCCTTAGTTCATATTATATTATATTAGATTAGTGCTAGAACGAAAGGTCTAATTTGTGTGGTGTAGTAGCTGTAGAAGGACGAGGCACTATTGCAAGACGCTGTATATGTTATAAAACTTATAAACAATTCATTATTTTTAATATGTCTGTACGGATAGCTATCTATCTGCCTGATTGGATTGAACAATCGAAAAATATATGTAAAGCCAAATTTGTCTAGCTTATTATCTCCTTTTCAATTTCATTGCACGTGGTCACAAAAAATATATACAACTTGTAAAATTAGAATATTGCTTCTCATATCTATATTAAGTATATTAAATGTTTTTCAGAACTACAATATATATTCGGAGTTGCAGATAATACTGTTATAAACAAGTCGATATGTTGTAATCAACATGCAATATTTGGTCGGTGACAAAGTTAAACCATAGAAATTCCTTATCAGCATCTTAATCTTTCATTAGTTTTATCATTTAGCCAATTGTATATCGGATTTTGCAGTTGTAAGTGTGTTTATAACGTTTTTAGTCCACCGTGTACCATCAGCGCATTCATAACGTTTTTGCACGGTAAACAACAATTTTTTCGCCAGTAAGCGATTGCCATGCCGTTCGATTTTTATTGCCCTGGCCGGCCAGTTGTTTCATATGATGTCTCGTACCTTTGACAACAAAATAATATGTTCGGAATCCGTACTGATTCTCAGTATTCACTAAATTACTGCTATTATTGGACGAGAGGTACTGCTTTTTTATTTAATATTTGCCTCTTAAGGTTTTTAATCCCGTTCACAAGCTTGTGTGTAGTGCATGTTTGAAGTGTTTTCCACTATTGCAATGTAACTGCGGTACTGCGGTTTACACCTGCATACATACTTATATATATTATGTATCCGCTTTTTCGTACTAAATAAATTATGAAATTTTTTGGTCTGTATATAAAATATTCTTGTATTCGGCAGCGTTTTTTTTGTATTCAGTTTATTTTAGATTTATTTTTTTACCTCGATATATTAAGAAAAATTGATAACTTATCAATATTATCACTATTATCGGGTTAGTTAGACACAGGTCAACAAAGAAAACGAAAAATAGCGTGAGCGTTCCTTGTATCTCTGAATAATATATTTTCAACAACGCTCTCCCTTAATTGATAAATTAAGCAAAGAGATCAATTACGAAGACATTGCTTGGGTAATATCAGATATTTTAAGTGAAAAAAGTGTATGGGGTGTTTACCAAATACTTAACCAAAACTTAATGACAAGTTCTTTTCACATGGTGATTCGCCTTTGTGATAGTGACTAAGTAAATATTATTCCAGGAACACTTGCTATTTTTATTAGTTTGATGTAACATATTTTATTGATATTTTATTTTTTATTATATACCTTGGAACAAAAAAATCATGAAAATATTCCATAATACTGTTAGATGTCAAAGGAAAAAGAAGAGGGGTGTTGTTTTATCATTTTAGCTGATATGATAAGCATTCTGACGTTTTTTTAAAGCAGAAATGTTTTTATAATGTATATAATTATTAAAAATGTATCGTTTAATTTGTAGAAAAAAATATGTGATTTCTCATATTCTTCACTGGAGCCCAGATTTTTCCAACATATTTATGCTTTCGAAATTTCTTAAATAGGGGAAACATCGTTCCACTAATCTCATTTCGACGGTAACAGGTTAAAGTTGAAATTTGACTATAAATTACACGTCTACAGTTGCTTATAATTTAGAACTTTGTTTCAATTCGTAGAGAGTTGATAAAGAAATTATTTTAATGGTACTGGTTTATCGCAGGAAAAATTAGATGCAACAAAATAGGGATTTGCTTCAATAAGTTGTCCAAGAAAACATTAGCTTTGAATCCAAAACAGACAAGCAACTTTCTGTCTTTTTCAATGCATGTGGTTTTGAAAAACTAAAAAATCATATTTTTGACTAAAAAATATATATTTTTTTTTCATTCAGTTCAGTTCAATTGAATGTCGGTTATTGGTCGCTGTATAATAAGTGAGGTTTAATAAAAAAAACTGAATCTGTAAATTATATGATTTATCAAAAGTGAATCTGTAAATTGGATCATTTATAATGAGAAACAAAAGTCCTCTAGCATTGTTATTAAGAAAATCATTATCCTTTACTTTATGGTATGGCACAAAAATAAGTTCTTGTAAATTAACATTAACTGAATTTTCGCGACCATCAACCGTTCTGATATGCCAAAATTCTTAATTTTAAATTTGGCGCGAAGCTCCTGATGTGTCTAACGCTGCTCAATTATTAATATTTACTAAGTTTCTTGAATATTCCAAAATATTGCCTTTTTTGCAAAAATATGTGGAAAATCGTTATTAAGTATATTTGAATTAAAATTTTTCTGAAAATTTTTCTACAAATTATATCCAGAAGGTAAGACATAATACAGGTAAAATTACAATTTACAAACACAGTAAAAGTCCACGCCTGCATGTGTTATTGCCATTAATTATTTCCATTTTAAAAATCGTAGAACAATAAATTAGTATTATAAGATTTCAGACAAAACAATTCCGGAAATTTGAGATCCTCGAATGGGTTGCCGAATTATGACGAACCAGAAACGTGGGGTGGAAGGTCGGACACAGCTTTCGACCCACGACATCACGAACCATGTTCACCAAAGCGTTTGTATTTAAACCCAAGTCTCAGTAGTTCGTCGCGAAAATTCAGTTATTTCAACGCTAACTGACACTAACAGAATAAAGACTGTTTTGTTTAATTAAGTGTCAGAAAAATAATAGGGCCAAAGTGGGAAGACAGGAAATTAACTGGTCAGGTTTTACGAAATGAGGAATTTGTGTTGACCCAGCCATTCTTATGTTATAATCTCATAATTAACCAATAGATAAATTTTTCAATATCTGGTGAGATAAATATATGTCAGGACATATAACTTACTCTTTTTAATTCCTCGCTTTGCTATTTAAAGATTTTCATTGTAGGTTCAGGAGGTGCCAACCACCTGAACAGTGCTGCTCCTGGGGGTCCGAGCCCTGCGGGCGGGGCTGCGGACAATGTGAGCGTGTCGAACCCCTTCGAAGACGTATCTCCGAGTCCTCCACCAAGAGGAGGTCCATTTCCTGGTGGACCTCATCCTCCTTATCGAACAGGTAAACTAAGTCGTTTCTTACTACCTGTAGATTGAGAACTTTTAACCTTCAGTTCATTCTTAGACTTTCTATATTGTTTGAAAAAATGTCAGTGTGTAGTCATATTCAACTAAAAAATATCAGTATCATTTACACTTTAGTTATATTCAGGTAAAGAGGCATTTCTTTTGTGCCCTCAAAGCGTGAGCTCAGATTTTCGAAAGTTAGGCTTTATATGCTATGTTCACTCGGCGCTAGATAGTTGGCCGAAAAACAATTCGACGAATGATAAATTTATTGAACCAACGTGAACGTAAAAAAAGATTAATCTAGTAGCTGTATAAATTTGTAGCATTTCATTAATAAATTTTTTATATATCTATAGCAAAAGAAATCCAATATGCTATATAAGTACAATTTTTTAAAGGTTAGTGAGTAGTCTATATATCACCTAGGTGTATAATACTTCATATTCAAAAAATCCATGTTACCTCAAACTAATCTAAATTTGTTCAAAATAACGCCGCGTTTTGTAAATAGGAGTAGCCAAAACTTCTAAAAAGTCACCCAAACGAACACATGATTGAATGTAGTAGTCGCAACTATTTGCAACCTGTGGGGGTGCATGTTGATTGCATAACTAACTAGGAATCGATCGATAATTTTTTTGCCAATACCGATATATTAGTCATCAATAGCTATTTGTTTTATTTAATGGTTATCAAATATTTAAAGTGAAGAAACACTCACCAATAGCGGCAATACGTTAACGTAGTTACAGCTTGGGCAATGATATTCGCAGAACTCGGCCAAGGACAGGTCAGTATCCTGTCAGTATCCTCAAGCCCATGGCTCAAGCTCTTTAGGGCGAGCTGTAATAAATGCGGCGAAGCGACGCTGCAAAATTCTCCTGAAACCCTGTTCGGCCATTCCCTTCTTCTCGTGACTGTCAATTATCTGTTTTGCTGGCTATTGAACAAGCTAAACAGATAATTATCAAACATATTGTGCCGCGAAAAACATATCCTATATCGACATACACAAATATTTTAGCAGCCCTCGTAAAATCACTGCCATTGCTTATGATGTCACAGCCGCTTGCACATTTCCGTCCCATTTGCCGAGATTTACCGCTGCGTAAGATGTTTACACATCAATATTGCGAACAGTAGTGCTGGCCAAACTTCTTAAAGTCTAATGAAACTAATATTTAGTAAAAGGCGCAACATAAAGAAAACTGTCACAAAACCACTAATATTTCCGCTAAGCGAAGTGGTAAAAAGTGCTCCCTCCCTCTGGCAATCATCTGCAACAGGTACTACACGGTATTAACGGTGAAGAACCTGAGTAAGGCCTGAAGGCCAGTATGCCTTTTTTGGTAACATTGAAAAGAAAATTTACTTTTCGAGCATAGAAGAAACTACACATTGCCATTAGCTAGCAAGTTGTTAGAAAGAGAAAACGAGTCTATACAGTATGTCCGGCGATTGGGTAGCGATATTTCGCTTCGTAGTGCACTTGTGAATCCATGCAATTTAAAGGCCTGCAATTGGCAAGTATATGGCCCTCCGCTCGCTCCGGGGCTCAAGAAAAGGAAACTAACCAAGTGCTAACCCAAGCCATACCCAAGAAAAACCCAAAAATAAAAAAAAAAACTGTTTACTTAAAAAAAAACCAAAACCGACGGATTTGAACCCGGATCGCCGAAGTGAAGGCCAACCGTGCAGACCTCTAGACCATTTGCTGACTTACAAACAACTGGTTGGTTCGCGAAGACATGCGCCACCTCACGTAGCTAGCCAATCACGCTCCTCTCATTCACAAGTGCAATATGAACTGAAATCTCGCGATCGTGTGGACAAGAGGACAAATGGACCAAAAATTGCATTTCTCGATAAAAAGTCATTCTTCATAAAAAAATTTGCTTGCTAAAAAAAATAAGATTGTCGTTGAGAAAAAGACGTTTTTTATACAGGGTGACCAAAAAGTTGAATATTATTTTTTTTTGAGGAATGAAATAACTTTATTTTTCAAAATAATACTTAAGAAATGTGCTTTAAATCATTTTGTTATGGGTACATTGGAAACCGTTCATAAAATTTTTCAATACGTATCTGCATGAAGAATCGCCATTAGCATAACATTGGATTAAATGTATTTTTTGCTCCGTTGTTAATATTATAAATGAAATACCATTAAAAGTTACTGACTTTTCAATCAAGTCTTGTCAGACAGGCTGCCAGGCGCACTCCCCGAACCAAAGTCAAAAAGAAGCCTCCATATGAATCGTTGTTGTAAAACAGCGACAAGATAATAAATTGCAATAGGGTTCTGCACACTATGGTGCTAGAACAATAAACCGATTTTGAATGTATTGTCTCTTTCTTCGCAGGTAGTTACTACACACAAATCTATTTTGTACTCGATAGTACTATTAAATATTAATAATTTAAATAAATATATGATAAAATGTTTTTAAAAACAAAATCGGCAAAATATGCCCATATGATACCGATAAATATATCGGTATCGGCGGATCACTATAACTAACCCATGCTAACAAGGTTATTCCAACCTGCTAATTTAAACTAATAATTCCGTTAGATATCTTTAGGAGTTGGCTGGCCGCCGATCTGTCATATTCAACCAATTGATTTTGGGATCATCATTTTTCATTTAGTTTGGGTTAGTTTAGGTAGTCCATTTGGTTAATTGTCATTCAGCAAATTGGAATTGGCCAATCCAAATTCGGCAAATGTCTTTCGCGGAAGGTATTAACAATGTGTTTAAACATGGAGAGTGTTAATTTTTTCATATTTCATTTTAATTTACTTTATCCTTATCTGGATGTTCTTTTCTTATATTCCCACCAGTACTCTTGATTCTTCTCCCTTTTTAGGCTTATTTTCTAATGATCTGCTGTTGTTTTTTTGGATTAACGATTTTTACTGCATTGACCATTACAAATTAACACAACTAGGTTCGTTTCTGATGTAATATAACTCTTTAGAAGAGCTGACCATATGAACTCTTGGACCTAAACAGGCCCACTATTCCCATTTGATTTTCAAATTTCCCGTTAACTGCTATATTATTATTATAAAAGATGTCTACAATGTGGAATGTCAAATGACATACTGATTTCTAATCATGTATAGATTTCTATGGAGTCTGTTACGTATAAGGTCTTCATTATAATATTCATCATACTACAGTGCATCTAACTCGTTGGTCTTTTCCCTACGAAGAGCGAGGGGGCAAAAACGGAGCCACTTGTTATAACTAACTTCAAAGTGCGATGAGACAACCAGATGGGACGACGCAGAGAGAACTGAATTCGATCAAGCTTAGCGTTGAAAATGATGCAGTTTTTTCTATGTAATGCTGTTTAAACTAAATCAAATGAACCAAATGTCATACCGTATCAAATCTATACTGAATTGCTATAAGAAAATACCAGAAATTCTTTAGGGTGTTGCTTAGTTTACGTGTTGCTAAGCGTCGTTTTGTTTTAGAATTGCATTCCTTTTTTATGCCAGACTGCTCGGTTACAGAGTTGTCATTTTGTAAATAAAATATATGGATATTGCAAAAAGGTTTTTTTGCTGATGTTGCTATTCTCGTTTTGATTTTAAAATATTAGGCGAGCATTGTATAATTATTTTTATTATTTTAATTGGATTAATTCGAATTCTCATAGTTTTTAAGCCTTCGAATTTTTAAAGGTGAATTAGCTCACAGCAAAAATTTTCTTTGCAATTTGGAGCGTCAAAAACAGATGGGAAAACTGTGTGTTTATTATATGTTATTCTTGAAGGTTTTAACCATAAAACTGTTTAATCTAGATATTCGAAATATTTTTGTGGGAAACGATTGTTATTATATCCAGGTGCATTCTTTAAGCATTAATGTTCTGAAAAACCATTAATAATTTAACTGAATCATCATATATCCTCTTAATTGAATACTATTATGTGAATATGATATGTACTATGTTTTCTTTAATTTAAGTAAATAATAATAAAGAATAAGCTGATTATTTCGGCCTAACTATTGACTGTTTTTCAGTTATGCTTGTCGTTTAAGACTTTTATTTTCCTTCCCTCTATTTGTTTTCTATTGATTTAAATTAGTATGTATTGTTCTGTTGTCACCATTCTAAATAGAAAATATCCCGTTAATTGTATACTATTATGTGAATATTATATTAACTATATTTTCTTTAAAGTAGGTACCTAAATAATAATAAAGAACAAGTCGATTATTTGGGCTCAACTATTCACTGTTTATCTGTTATGCTTGTCGTTTAAGACTTTTATTTTCCTTCCCTCTATTTGATTTCTATTGATTTAAATTAGTACGCATTGTTCTATTATCACCATTCTATACAGAAGCCTTTTTCGTTTATTTGTTTATTATTTTCTGCATGTCATTAAGAACGCTAAATATATGAACAGGGTATCCGCCAGCTGTAAGACCAGTCTATCCATATTCAGGTGATTCTTCTGGCCCTGCCTCTGGACAGTCCAACAGTGGTCAGCCGCCCCCTACGTCGCCTCAAGATTCTTACAACCGCTACAATGCGAACCCAGCTGCAGGGTACACCCCTAGACCTCCCTATGGAGGGGCCCAGGGTACTGCAGGCCCCCCTGCTTCACAGACAAGTGGTCCCGGTGCTTATCCTGGTCATCAAGAATACTACAGACCAGAACAGGTAAAGGTTCTTTTTGTATAACAATTGTCTCAATGATCTTTACATGACAGATTGTGTATGGAATTAAGGGACAACCATAGATCCAGGTCACAGCTCACTTAAGAATACAGTTCGGGCGCTCAAGGAGTTGAGGCACGTTGAGTTTAATCCGACCTGCTCCCGGCTGCATTTTTGTATAATATACATGAATACAGTGTTTTTATTGAATATTATTGGTTGACATAAATCATACACGGCCTGAATGTACCTAGGAATATTATACGCGGTTACAGTGCAGATCCCGACGAAATATGTCTGCATGTCTCTACGTTCTAGCAAAATTTCTACAACGTCTCGGTGGCGTGGTAGGCAGGGTGCTTGCCTGTCATTCCGGCGCTGCGGGTTCGATTCCCGTCGGTCGCGACATATGTTTTGTTTATTGTTTTTTATTAATTTTACATTTTTATTAATTTTGGGTTAGTTTTGGTTAGCACCTGGTTAGTTCTTGTTGATTGAGCCCACGTAGCCAGCGGAGGGCCATGCAAAGCCATAATAATACCTAGCAATGTGAAAGCCAAAGTGGAATCCGTGGCGCTAGCCGCCAGTAACAAATTTAAAAAGTTACTTTATCGAAAAAAAATTGTGTGTCATAACAATTTTAATAAACTTGAAGAAACACAAAAAAGGGATGTAATTCTGTAAGGAATAAAAGGAAAAATGTACGGCTGAAATAGACTTCGAAATGTATACACGTTAGTAGTGCACTGTAGTCACGTATATTATAACTATGAATACTGGGTTGCTGTATGATTAACAGCAGCCAATCAAAAATACTCGCAGGCGGGGCTGCACTGTAAACGTGTATATTATATGAAACGCCTCCCGGCTAACTAGCAATTGACTGCTGGATGCCTTGCCGGAGCCGGTAGGTTCTTGCTGCTGTACATGATTGTACTAAGGGAGACTTCGAGGGCGATTTTAATATGTAATATGTTTTCAAAAGTTTAAAATTTAATTCGTGGTTTCTGTTATTATTATTTTTTTGAAACGAGCTAAAGTTATCTAGGATAATGTATAGCCGCTGGCTGTAATAATTATAAGGATAAATGGACTTTTAGTTTAACTGTAGTTGTAAACTGAAGAAGTTAAAACCGCCACTGAAACACGAAAACATGCTCTATCTTAAAAACGTATTTAATAAATTGTGTCAAAAGAACTAAAATTTCCCCATCAATATTTAGATATTATAAGGTTGTCCTAAGAGTTAAAAACACCCCTTAACCATGAAAATATGTTTTTGAAAAACTGCTCGTACACGTAAATTTTATTAATATATATATTTTTATAATTATGTTAATATTTATTTTATTATATAGAATGTTCAAAAAATGATAAAACCACCTCTTAAATAATAAAATAATGTTTTATCTTGACTGTTATACTCGACGCGCCGAACAGATTCACCAAACACGGAAAATAAGGATACAATAATTCTTCTTATTTTATGATTCCATTGATTCCAAACATAGGAACTTTGATTAACACACTCTATTTTTATTTATTGTATTATGAATAAGAAAAATCGAAATGAAAAACAACACTTTGGGTCGATTCAATCATAAAATAAGACGAATTGTTTCCGCGATTGGTGAATCTGTTCGGCGCGTCGAGTATAGTTTTTGATATATGCTTCGAAACGTCAATTTAATTTTATCGCCATATTCACCAAAACCTTATTTGACCATTCAATAGTTGTCAGTATGTTATTGTCTGTATTATATTCTCCATTAAAAATGTATAACAAACAGACTGATGAATAAAAATCCCTAGATTTTTAGATTGATTTTCTGATCTATCTGAATTCTGAATGTTATTCAAAATTCAAAATTCCTTTATTCATGTCAACACACCATAATGTTTACACTCGTCAAAAATATATATAGGTAAATCTAATACAAAGAAGACACAAGTCAAAATACATTAATAAAATTTAAAAGTTAAAAATTCTGTATATGAGTAAAAAGCATTAAGAGTCAAGATCTCCTTCATTTTACTGTAGAATTGCTTATAAGACAAGTTCCCAATGCTGTCCGGCAAAACATTAAAAAATTTAATTGCCCAATAGCCCGGGCCATCCTGACACCTTCCTAAGCGCCACCATAAGGGTACCAAATTATTTTTGTTGCGTGTATTATAGTTATGTACGTCTGTGTGTGATTTAAAATTATCTGCTTTTTTTATAAAAAGTAGATTCTGAAAAATATAGAGGGATGGTAATGTTAAAATTTGAAGATCAATAAACGCCCCTCTACAATCCTCTCTGTAGCCGAGATTGGATATTACTCTTACTACTCTCCTTTGGATGGCAAACAGTCTATAAACTTCCGCAGAGTGCCCCCAAGCCAAAATAGCATATGATACATGGGACTGAAATAATGCAAAATATGCTGTTCTCAATATAGCTGGAGAAACACAACTCGAGAGTCCTCTTACTAGAAATACAGCCTTTGTTAGCTTTTTAGCCACCTGACCAATATGACTACCCCATTGTAGTTTTGCGTCAAGAGTGACCCCCAGAAATTTTGCCTCCGAAACATCATTACCCGAACTATCACCCAAGTTTCTCATAGTGAATACCATCTGCTTGGTTTTATCCGCGTTGAGAAGAAGCCCATTTGACTGGAACCATTCACTCGATAATTCCAGAGATTCCCTGGACCCCACAAGAGCATCTTCCAACGAGTCGCCAGCAGAAGACAGAGTTGTGTCGTCCGCAAAAAGAGTGTAACCCGCTCTAGGATCAGTTGCCGGTAGGTCATTGATGTAGATTAAAAACAATACCGGTCCAAGAACTGAACCCTGCGGGACACCTATATTTACTACTCTTTCCGCCGACGCCACACCATCACATCTCACACTCTGACATCTGTCTGCAAGATAGGAACCTATTAGTTCAATACTACTGGTATCAAAGTTATAAAATTTAAGTTTTTCTAATAAGATGTTGTGGTTTACGCAATCGAATGCTTTACTTAGGTCGCAAAAAGTTACTGACATATATTGTTTATTATGAAATGCTTCTATAATGCGTGATGTCAGATCCAGAACAGCCATAGTTGTATCCTTTCCCTGCCGAAATCCAAACTGACCGGAAGAAAAAAGACCATTCTTTTCAAAGAAAGCCACTAGTTGCAGTGCTATACATTTTGCAAATATCTTTGAAACAATCGGAAGCAATGAAATTGGCCTATAATTTCCAGGCAGGTTAGGGTCACCATTCTTGAACACTGGAATTATGATAGCTTTTTTTAAAATCTTTGGAAATTTTTTTTCTCTGACGCAAATATTTATAAGTTTTGTTAGGGGTATAAGAGTAACGTTTTTAATTGTTTTTATTAATTTTGAATTAAAACCAAATAGATCACGACTTTCTTTATTTTTTAAGCTGTCTATGATTACGCGTACTTCATTAAATGTCATTTCGGAAAAACAAAATGCCTCAGAAGGTGGACTAACTGTTGCTAAATAGTTTTTATGGTCAGTATTAAATAGTGGGATGTCCCCAACTATGTTTTCAGCAATGTTAGAGAAAAAATTATTAAAGTCATCCGGAGATAAATTGGTTTCAACCGAGTTTTTTTTATCTTACCTCTTTGCGTATTTATTATATTCCACATTGTTTTCACAGAGTTATTGGAGTTGAGAATTAGGTTATCATTAGCACTTATTTTTGCCTGTTTTATTTTGTTTTTATATAGGGACCTATAATTTTTGTACACTTGTGTACTTATGTAATTACTATTACTCATATCTTTTAAGAAAGTTAAATGCTCTCTCATTTCCCTTAGTTCCTGGTTAAACCATGTAATATTATTACCTTGGTCTGATCTTACTATATATTTTTTTTCTGGAAAGCAACAAAAATAGGCACTCTCCAGAATTTTCATAAAATTTTCAAATTTCTTTTCAACACTTTGAATTCCCAAATCAATAAAGTCCCAGGACTCCTCCTCCATTTTGTTATAAAATGCATTTAATCCCCTTTGTGTAATTGGTCTACAGATCTTATTACTCTGCGTAAATCCCTTTATTGTATCAGAAAAAAACTGTAGTATTTGTCCCTTATGGTCCGATACCCCAACATCAACAACTTTCACATGATTTACCTCAACATCAGAATTAACGAACATGTTATCAAGGCAGTATTGACCCCTTGTCGGTTCATAAACTGTTTGACATAAACCAAAGCTACTAAACAAGTCACATAATCTTAAACAATTGGTGTCAAGTGTGTTAAAGTGCACATTAAAATCGCCTGTAAAAATTATTTGCTTAGACGTGGCCTTTGCCATTAATAAACCCTCCAGCAATTCCAAGAAAGTATCAAAACAGCTTGAAGGAGATCTATAAATATTAAAAACATATAAACTTAATGAACTTACATAAATACAACAATACTCAAAACAGTTATCTAAATCTAAGTTAAAATCACAGTCAATTTTACTCATCCCAAAATCACCAGCCAAAAGGTTGACGCTTGCAAATATTGCTGTACCTCCCCCATTTGTTCTATGTCTAGCTGAATAACTTACCAGGGAAAGGCCCTGAATCTGGACAGTTTCTATTTCTTCAGCGGTTAACCAATGTTCTGTAAAGCAGATTATATCTATATTTTTGTCAGCGATGTAGGCTTCTATTTCGCCAATTTTCTTTCTTAAAGACCGTACATTAATATGCAAAATGTTTGTTTCTTGTTTAATTAAGCCACTGATGTCCTGTTCTGGTACTGTAGGTTCCGAAAAGGGCTAATAATTGTGCCTTTTGGCCAAAGTGAGGTTTCCAAATATTTATTAACGTCTCCCTGTGGTACAGAGAGCCTAAAAGAGCTAAAATATCTTTGCTTTTTGGTTGTCATTTTTTCACAACGAGATCCAGTTTCCAAGTTGTTTTCTTTGAGAAAATTCATAATATTATCAGGAGTTGCCTCCGGCGCTAGTCCCGATACAAACAAAACGGACACTTTAGCGGCTACCTTAAGACAGGAAACATTTTCTCTTGTGCCTCGAATGGGTTCAGGCCTTGTTGGTTTATTCAACCTCGGTTTGTTATTATTTGCAGACCTTTTACGAACAACGTCAGTCCAACCGTTTTTAAGGTTATGGTCATCCGATTTGTCACTACTATCGCCGTCAATGGTAGGGCTGGGCGGCGGATCGTCGATTACAATTTGATCGATGGATTTGTCATCTTTGCGCACTGCAGGTTTTGGGTCTTTAGATTTTACGTTTTCGGGTCTTAAAACCGCCTTTTTCAGATTCACGGTTTCTTTGATAGGTGTCACCAGTGTCTTTGGACTTTCGATGCTAATATTGCTAATTACGATTTCACTAGATGTCGCTTCTGGAATGTTATGATTACTTGCATTTTCATATTTTTCTAGTTCTTTCTGAAGATTTGTTATTTTTTCTCGAAGAAGCTGGCCATTTTCCTCAAGAATATGGTTCTTACTTTGTAACTCCTTGACGAGGATCTTCAATAATTCATTTTCTGTTGGTTCTTCTGACGTGGAATATACACTTATTTTTCTAACCTTCAAGGCCTCGTGAGAACATTGAGCGTTTTTCAGGTCTGCTGCTTGCTCCAAACACGCAGGATGGAACGAACTAAGGCACTTTTTACACTTAACTACGTTTACAACACGTTTTTTACAATGTAGACATGTTATTATGGTTTTCTTTTCACTTTTCTTAGGCGTCGCTTCATCTGACCTTTCACTGTCGGCCATCTTGCCGCTTTGCATTGTCATTATTGTTATAGTAATCTGACATTTTTCTTTGCTTTTTAAAAGTTTGGTTGTAACAGATTTTGAAGAAATAAAATGGTAAAACTGGAAAGAAAGAGAGCTAAAAAAAGAAATATTAATAAATTTAGTACAAAAAGACTTAAATGTAATTAAAATATATAAAAATGCTTTGTATATGCGCATTCTTATAAAATGATTCGTGACGTTTTTAACTATGCGGCATACTGTAGATTGTGATTTATTAAAATGATTGGCCAATAATCCAGTGGCTTAACACCAAAGAGCAATCGATGCATACTGATTTTTATTACTTACTAATGGATGGAATCCATTGGTAAGTATACTCTGTAGGAAATTTTCCAAACGTAAAATGCTATTTTGGTAATTCTGAGTCTATAAGCACTATGTCATGTAATTTATAAAAATTGGTGATTATTTTGATGACACGATTATGCATCTGTTCAGATTCTGACTAAAGTATCAAAACAATTATAATCAATTACTCATTCCACTTTTTTAGAAATGTTTTTTCAATATTTTCTATATTTATAATACCAAGGGAATAATTTTTTACATTATGAAACTCATAATAGTTATTTACAATATAAGTCCTTATGAAACTATTTTTACTAGTGTAATATTGATATTACTAAATTAAAATGTATAGACATTTTCTAATACGGCCTAAAGTGTTGACGTAGATACTACATTCAGCCGCCGAAAATATCTGAATATGAACCGATCAAAGCGGCATCTGAGAGTGTCTCAGCAGTAATCTTATGTAAGCTGTGTCCAGGATCCATCTGCTTTTAAATTGAAGCTCCGATGGCTTGACTTTTGGGTTTCTTCCTCAAAATTGTCGTTTACACAAGGCGATATAATTTTATTTACTTAGGATAAAAATTCCATTCATTTTATAAGTGATGTAATCGTTTTATGGATTCTGCAATATTTAGGATGATGATCAGTAGTATGCACACAAAAACGGAATTAATGAGATGAAAGCAAGTAGAGGGGCATATGGAAGAGACAAAAATATGTATTTATTTATATCTTCTTTCTTCATGCAAACTACAGAAATAATCCATAAACGGCACAACCACTGGCTATACATTAAACATTTAATTAGTCTACAGACAAATATATAAACGAGCATTATTTACAGAAGTACATGTTGTGTCAAAATAGTAATATTATGAACAAGCGTAGCATATGAGTTCTGAATTAGAAACAACTCTAATTAGCACAATAAGCTGGTACAATTATTAACAGTAAAAACATCAATACAAATAAAAATAAAACGACTATCCGGTAAGTTTTGTATACCTTAAGATTTGGAAGAGTGCTGTGAAATCACAATTAGAGAAGTTAATGTTATGTTTCTTTTACTGCTAATATTCTAAATTAACCTCGTATACCACGATTTGTGCGTCGAAAAGCTTAAAGTAGAAACATTACAAAAGCATTTTTAATACGTTAGCGTAAACTGTCTAAATCAGTCAATAATAATTTACTATTGTATTAGACATCCTGAAATGAAAATCTGTGTTTAAATAATAAAGTCCTGGCAAACTACACTGTTGTATTTTAGAAACCTACGCACAAGACAAATGTAGAAGCATTTTTTGGCGCCGGTATTTATACTGTAATTAAACTATAGGACCTTTATCTTTATAGAAATGCATAATCCTACATTTTTCCACATTTATATTAAAAGATAAGTTTGCCTACATCAAATTACAATCAGTTTGAATAGTGAATGATTTCTATTTATGTGCAAGATGAATAAATACTATTACCGGGTTATACTAGATGAAGATATATAGAATATTTTTAGACAACCGAGTAAACGTTACTTGGATTCTTTTTTGTTTCTCTGTTTTTTAGTCAATACTAGACTTTACTTTGTATAGCTTTTGCACCAAATCTAAAGTGATAACAATTTTTTTTATCAATTGTATTCTAATTCGCTTTGCTTGACACATATGCGATATTTTATCTGTCGCTCCTTAAGCTAGAAACATTTTGTACACTATTCGATCCTTAACAACCAAAATATTGACTAGTGTTTTCTGATGACGGCGTATTAAAGACCAAAGACTATGCCGTTCTCTGGTTGTGGATATACTAAAAAAAATGTAACCTCGAGCTGCAACATAACATTGATCCCTCAGATCGCGAGTTGTTTTTTTGAGAAATCGAAACGCTAACACGGATTGTAGAAAGAATACGTTTAAATAAGCCATATAGTTACTGACACCTATTATTGTTGAACTACAATCGCTATTTTTACGTTTTTTAAGGTTTAGTGGCACTAACCAAATCATATGTTGGGCTTGGCTATAGTCTATACAAAGCCCACTGAACTGTTCCATATCTATGCAGAAATTCATACGGAAATCGTGTTTTAGGTTTTACCGCAGTAATAGCAACGGCCGTGTATTTAATTTGTGAAAATGGGATGGGTTTCACCTTGTAGTCCACGGAGCTCTCGAAGGCGCAAGAGGTCGCTTTCGCGCAAGCCTTTTTTGATTTTCTCTTTGCAGGAAATGTTCTCGAAGCGGTTCTCTACCCGCATTCTCGAGAAACTTTCAACGACGATTTTTTTTTTCATTATTAATTCTGAAACCAATAATAGAAAGAATTCCCGCGGACAAGTGCACTACATCAAGACCGGCTTTTCTGTTATACTCAGTTATGATTTTCGGTTTGCCTTTGTTTTTATACCTCAAAATGCGAATGCACATGTCTCTAAAAGCAAGCATGGAGCTATACTGTGATCTTCGTATCGGTATAAAATCCGGAAGTATACGCAGCTTGTTTGTACGCAACGTTTCAATTATGGTTAGTAAATCGTTCAGAAACTTTGTCAGTCGCATCCATACAAAAATTGTCCATCATAATGTTTTTTTTTTTTCGTAGCGCGAACTGGATCGCACATTCTTGAAACCAATCTTAAATTAGAGATTTTAAGATAAAAAGAGGTTTTTTAAGCTGTTTCCAACATAAACCTGCAATTTTATTATTAAACATGAAAAACTCGCGTGTCACAGTACACGTGATAGAAGGGAATACTTCTTTACCGATTCCATAAGAAAGAGAGAGTCATATACTTTATCTCTCTTGCGAGACGAAAATTTCAAAGCGTATCGTGACGCGGCCTTGAAAAATCACTCTCATGTAGCCAAAGAAGTTCACTTCAATAACTTTTCAAGAAAAGTTTTACCTCACCATCGATGTTTTTGTAACATCGTTAAACATCGCACATCCCCAGCTCCATTTAAACCGCCAACGCTGCGCGAACGAATGACAAGCGTCTACAGCCGCCGGGATATTTTGGCTTTGAAAATTCCGCATGCGCACTTTATGTTTTTAAAGGGGGATATTTGAAAACTAGAATTAAAACATTTAGTGCTATTTTACCTTATATGCATCATATTTTTTATTTTCTGCATATCACAAGCACAGTGTCTTGACCACTGCACTACCAAACCAGTTGAAAGGAATTCGCGGGACCGTAAAAACATGGAAGATGCGAGCGAGAAGTCCAAACTGAAAAATCATTGCATTTGAAAGCATTAAAAAATCACTCTCATGAAACCAAAGAAGTATTCACTTTAAAAAACTTGGCAACAAGTCGTACGTATATTTTTACACCATACTTTTATTAGGTTTATACACCCGAATTGCAAATAATGCGCAAAATGCGAAGGGGCTAAAATGTTAGTAAAGTTGAAACAAACTCGTCAAATAGTTCTTTGAATGAAGCAAACAGCCAATTTTATTTTTTCCCTCATTTGCTTACTGTCAAAACAAACATGTTTCAATCAGAACGAAAACTCTTCAGTGACGTTGTTATAAAAATGTTAAAGATCTATCTAAAACAAGCCCTTGCCATTTTGTAGATGTCTTTTATATGTACCAGATTATAAATTAAGCCCAAACATCCTCAATTATATCAGTCGCCTTGCTACTTTTCGGAGTGTCATATTTTTCGTTAATATGCATTCATTAGAGCAAATCACTATTTTTCGCAGCTTTGTAAAAATAACATTTTACATCTAATATCTCCTTTGGGTCAACATATGGAACAGAACGTATTTTCACATTACTTTTTGATATAGTATGTATGTTTCTTTCACTTTGGATGATCCTTGACAGTGAGGTCTCTGTTGATTTTTGTTAATAACAGTGGTCTGGACCTCTTGTTTCACCTTCGTATCGCAATCTTTTCACTCGATCTTGCAAGAAAGAATTTCTTCCATCTACTTTTCTAGTATTTGTTGCTTTTAGCATTTAGCGTTCTAACAGAAACACTTATCGTTACTAAGCAAAAACGCCAGTTAAAAGTACAAAATTACCACTGAAATATGGCTAACTGCAACCTCGTTCCTCGGACTGTGTCTACAAAACACCTCGAAGCAGTTGAGGTATACGAGCCGGGTAACGGTTGGCGCGTAATGGCTAACAAGAATGGGGCGAAAATTAAAATATTCAATTTGAGAGACTACATTGCAGCTCGAGAGTTACGAGAAGAAATACGAATGATTTAAGATATGTATTACAAAAATAAGGTAACCAAGTTAATTAATAAATAAAAGTACAATTTTCTTATCCCATAATTCTTCCTAGAATTCGTCTACTGGTGGTTATTCTGGAGCGTCCCCTACAAATAAAAACATGCCTCCTCCTGGTCAGCAACCTCCTCGAAGGCATCCAGACTTTGCCAAAGATCAACCATATCCTCCATATGCACAGCCACGAACGCCTATGTATGGTAAGTGTTAATTGATATAATTATTTATTGAATAGTTTTATACAATAATTTTTTTGTCTGAAGTTTCCTACTTAACAATTCTTTTAAATGGGGTATATGTCCTTGTTATTTAATACTCTTTTTTTAGGTAAGTTTGATAATCAATGAATGAATAGTTTGAAGCCGATAAAGCTTATTGTCTGAATTTTCTAAATTATTTGAATTCGCTATGCATAAATGTTATTTTTTCAAATGCCTGTAAATATAAGAGCTAACATGCATTCCTAAAAGGCAAATGGACCCAACTCGTTTTATTTCGCTATTAATACTCTACCAACTAACCCAAACTTAATGCAAGAATCGATTAAGAAAAAGGCTCCGCGTCATCTGTATTCGTTCTCTCTCACTTTAGAATACCACTGCTCAATAATTGCGGGATTTGTCGGGTATGACGCTCGTGGCTCTTAGTTGATTTAGACATTACTACATTATCAGATATAATAGCAGTGACGTAATATTGGACCGATGGACAGCTGCGGCCCGGAATGTGAAAGGAAGGTGGTTATGTTTTAAGTCTGATTGCAGACTTCACATATTATATCATTTTTTTTTTATTTTGAAGACAAGGTGCCATTTTATATATTTTTTTATGACTGTGGTACACACAGTAAAGGGAGATCCATGGCACTCGATGAGCAGTGTGTGTGCGAAGATGTTGATTGATACGGTTTTTGAACACCTGTAGGTTGTAAGTAGTGGGAAACAGATGTTCTGGGAGCGAGTTCCACAGTGATGCAGTGCGCCAGACAAAGGAGTCCTTGCTAAATATATATTTTTTAAATATTTGGCCACTATTTATACAAATTGTTTAATATATATTTTTAGTTACTAGATCAAATGTATTTCTTTTTATCTTAGACTGGCCACAAACTTTCGTTTTCCGTATTCGGCTTTCGAATTCGTTTTACACATCAAATCACCCAAATGCTCGAAATCCATACAGAAAATTTACCCACACACGTTCAGGTTTATTCTGAACGGAGAAGTTTACCAGTTATTGTTCCAGAAACTAGCTCGAGCGTTCGTAATTTCCATTCTTAATAAAAATCAAATTCATCTTTCTGGGCGCAAGATTGGTGTATATTTTGTATGGAATCAGTTTGTAGGCTTTTCAGTTAGTGTGAGTAGTGTCCACCTTTGCAGTAAGTAACTGTGTGTATGGGTACAGGTGGGCTGTTAATGAAAATTTTAACTTACGTTAGCCGTTCATATAACCGAGTGCGCTAATCGTGTAGGAAACGGATGCGGGACCTGCATCTCCGTTCCCTAAGGGCCCTTTCAGACGATACGGAGTTTAGCGGAGCCGGTTTTATTGGTTTTAACGTGTAGTCCAGTAGTGCATTAAACTAAATGGGCACTTTCAGACGATGCGGAATGAAAAACAATCGCGGACGGCGTCCGTATACCTGCCGGATGTTCGACTGGGATTTTGCGGCGCCGCGCCGTACCGTGTAGAGAGAGACAGAAGGCCTAGTCAATCATTGTGATAAACGTAGCTTTTCACACGATTGGTTCGCTTAAGCACGGTGGCGTGTTTGAACGTATTTGAAGATTTCTTTGGGTGCATAATATTTATAATTTAGTTTAGTTAGCCTAGAGATGTCAAGTGATTACGTAGTAGACGTTGAACTATTAATTTCTCGAGTTGAAGAACGTCCTGTATTATGGAACAAGACATTAGACGAGTACAAAAATAAAAATTTAACGACAGCGGCCCGGAGAAAACATTTGCAATATACTCGTGGAAAAATATGAGAATGCTGACGAAAAGGAGCAGGTAGAAATATGTAGGTACTCTTACCACAGACTTTTAAGAAACCGGGAATAGAGCAAAGCCCATTTGACTCCAGGTTATCAACATCAAACTGCATTACGAATCAATGTTGGCAAATTAATTCGTAATGTAGTGTATTACAAAAAGACAAACACATAGAGGAAGTACTGGGTGTACCCAGTACTTCCTCTCCTTCATGCTCTTTAAACGTCTATGGCGCAAATATAACAAGATCAAAATACGTCGTCGCCGCTCCATGATTTGCATCAAACTGAATACGATCCTGCAATCAGCCGTGCCGCATAAGTTCACTCCGTGTGTGAAAAGGTGCAAAACGGTGTTCGGTAAAAGCAATAATACCGGACCGACTAAAATCCGTATCGTGTGAAAGAAGCCTAAGGGGTTAACGCACTGATTTGGGCACCTGGGATACGCTGTTATATAATATTTCACTTTTCGCATGGCCCTCCGCTCGCTTCGCTCGCTACGGGGCTCAACAAAAAGAAACTAACCAAGTGCTAACCCAAGACATACCCAAAATCAAGAAAAAAACTGTTTAGAAACTTAACTTAAAAAAATAATAATAAAGCCGATAGCCGCCGAATTGAGACCTAACCATCTAGACCTCTCGACCACGAGGGCTCTTGCCGCAAATTGATTGCATCGCGAAGACATGGCGCGATTAGATGCGTTAACCACTTAGGGAACGGAGATGCAGGTTTCGCATCCCTTTCCTACACGATTAGCTCACTCGGTTGGGCTAGCCGAATAGGAGACGTAAAAATGCCATCCGATAATAGTAAAATAACTTATCTGGATGTGTCCATTTCATATTAAACCATACCATTACATGAATGACATTGACGCTAAATTGTTAATGGTCATAGTCGTAACGGCTATAATTTGATTAACAAACGCTGCCGCATGTGCCGCAATAGAGAGCATGTAACGAGGAATAGAGAGAAAATTAGTTATTAATTGCCATTAAGACACTGCACGTGTTCGTAAAACTCATAATAATCAAAATATTTGTGTAAAAGTCGAATCGCACCAAGTCTAAATCAAGAAGTATAACAAGGTACAATTTACCCGATACGAAAATCGATGATCTCGGCTACCTCAACACCACCCCATTATCGATCGCCATTATCCCGAGAGTTTCGAAACTGAGTAGCATTATTTAGATTTTCCCCTGAAAATCCCCCTAGCGAACGTACTTTTCAGTGTTTTTCTATGCAGCAAAGACCCAAGCAGCCACGTTTACCAAGAGGGTCAATACGGCGGGCCCTGACATCATTATGGTAGGATCGACCATTCCTTCATCCTCGTCAATCGGACTACTGGGTGTCTCGGTCAACAGCAATATGTCCTGGCATGACCACGTTGCTAACATCGCAAAATCAGCCTCCCAGAAGCTTGGTGCGCTATTTCGCAACAAAAAACTGTATACACCGCAGCAGTTGCTCTTGCTCTACAAAGCGCAAATACGACCGTGCTTAGAATATTGCTCACACATCTGGGGTGCCGCACCACAGCGCACCCTAAAGCTGCTGGGTTCCATTCAGAAGAGAGCTGTGCGTCTTGTCGGCGACCCGGAATCTGGATGGTCTGTTTTGCAGATACTTTCACGGCAGATGTTCCCAGGATTTGGTCCGGCTCTGGCAACGCCTGTAGACAGTCACGACAGACGGCAAGAGCGCACCAGTTCGTCGTATAACTGGAAATACCTAGAACATCGCTTTACAAGAAGTCCTTTGTCTTGCGCACTGCATCACTGTGCAACTCACTCCCAGGACATCTGTTTCCCCCTAATTACAACCTACAACTATTCAAGAACCGTGTCAATCAACATCTTCGGACACACACCGC
>MU182018.1:208641-222429 GCA_016904865.1 Pissodes strobi | reverse complement strand
AAATGCGCAACTTTGCCCTAATTTAACCGACTCTGTATCTCTTACCGTTTACGAGATCCTAATGGTGGCCCTCGAATTTGTAACACCCTGTATATATAGATCTGTACCTGTTAAAAATAATTTTAAAAATGAAGACTGTCAATAAAATACTTCCTAAGATAATGTAAAGAGCGCATATAGATACAAGAAACTTTCAGACCTCTAGTAATCCATGGTTTTTTAGATTTATTTATTAGGTTTCTCAGAGGAAATGCTGCGTTAAAATTGTTTATTAGTGTTTCGGTTAGTTTGGGTTAGTTTAAGCGCGCCAAGGAAAGTATTTATTGCACAGTAACTACCATGTTTAAAATCGAAAAACAACAACTGACCACCAATACAAATGCCGAAGGATAGAGTGGGGTGGTAACTGTCAAGAGGCAGCAAAGGTTCAGTAATACAGGTGACACAAAGAGAACTCACATTGGTTGCAATTAAATCCAAATACCTACCAAAGGCATTGGATATTGTGTTTTTCTGACTTAAGTTCAAGTATGAAAAAAAATATCTGAAAGGGCTCTACCCTGTGGCGACAGACCACCAACCGCTGTAGTAGTACCATATACATAATTTTCCCACTGTGCTTCTGTAATATTAAAATCTCCACAATATCATAATTTTACTACATTTTATTTTCTCCATAACATTCTCAACAATATCATAGAACAATTCATAAATCTCTCAGTCGCAGGGGTAAATACACAGCACCAATCAATATCTTTTTAATTACTTTTCCTTTTACCACAAACAGACATTCAATAGAGTTATTATCCAAGCGGAATCGGGATATAGGTATATAACTTTTAGCAGCCAATAGGACTCCTGTTGATTTCTGACTTGGTTTTTTTTACTTCACACACATCGAAAAAAGGAAAATTGTCAAATCCAAGTTCTGCATCTTGAATGAATATCTTAATTTAGCCAAGTTGCAATTCTGCAGTTGGTATTTGTCAATTCTGTTATGTCCTTTGTGTGAAGTACACACTCCCCTGAGGTATACTCAAAGTTATTTCTATATTATTGGAAGTTACCCTTTCTTTACCATGTCCTATTACTTACTACCTGTTGTTGTCTATTAGATAAACATGAGTTAATCTACTTTAAAGCCACACTTTGTCTTCTGTATTTTTTGGGGCAATATAATAGTTTAGTGTATCATAGGCGTTAGAAATATCAAGGACCTATCGGCACTAGTTCTTCAATAGTGGATAATATATGTCTGGTAAATTGAAATATTGCAATTTGTGTTGACCTTACCTTCATGTAGCCATGCTACATGTGCATTGTGTTGACCTTACCTTCATGTAGCCATGCTGAATATTATTTATAAGGTTATTTGTCGCCATATGCTCCATGATACGGTTGCACATTAACCGTTAAAAAATATAACAAAAATATGATAAAGGACTGATTGGTCTATAATTTTCAATATTGCTCCTATCATCCTTTTTATGCACAATAACTATCAGAGCCAACTTTAGATAATCGGGGAACACTCCATATGTTGGAGAGTTATTGACAATGTACACCAGTGGTTTTATGATATCTAAGATACAGTGTTTTAGTAATGAAGTGGGCGCTTCATCATGTCCAATACTGGCTTTGTTTTTAAAGTTTTTTACACTGTCAATAATTTCCGAGCTATCAGTCAATTTAAGTGACATTTTTGTTTGACAGGGCTGGATTTTAGTGCTAACTGGAACATTCTCCAGATTATTCAATAAACCCGGCGCAGCTGCAAAAATATACACATTAAAACTTTGCAATATCACATGTATTTCCATCTAATAGAATGTCTTTGTTTGTGTTTTTTTACTTTTCGTGTGATTTCATTAACTATAGACCAAGTTGTTTTTGTTTTATTACCAGAAGAGGGTAACTTTCTGCTATAGTGCATCTTTCTACAGTTTGCGAAAAACTTGTCGTACTTTTGCTTTTTATCTACATATAAATCCTTATATCTAAATACATCATTTTTTATTGCATACAGTTCATCTAACTCTGTTTTGAATTCCCTTACTTCTGGAAACCTGTTGGAAATACAAATCTTAACAAAAACAAGGTTTCGTATTCGCTGTTTTTTTAAAGGGGAACATTTATTAAATTCCACTGAGAAAACCTTTACAAAGAATAACCACTGTGCATTAACCAAAAATGTGAGTATGCAAAACCTCAGAAATATACCTACCCCTATAATTAATTGAAATATTATCTACACAAGTTTTGCTAGTAGCTGTAATCCTAGTATAATCTGTTATTGTGTGGTTAATCAAATGTATTACTGACATGAAGCTACTTAGTTTTCTACTATTTACATGAAAATGTATATCAAAGTCTCCAGCAATGATAACATTATTTTTGTCAGTTGTGCTTAACGTCAATATTTCCCCTAACTTTTCACAAAAGATCGACACGTCTCCTGTGGTAGGTCTATATACAGCTATAATAATAGTTTCTTCTGGTTTTGTTTGCACAGCACAATATCACTCTCACTGCTTATGGCGTTTATGTCACTTCTTTCCCTGCACTGGATATTTTTTACTGCATATATAGCGCTACCTCCGTGTTTATGTTCCTACTCATGACAGAAACAACTCACCAACCTAAAATCCTTGATTCCGTAAGTCGCTATTTGGGATTTTGTTTTCCAGTGTTCACTTACACACATTTACACTCTGGATGTTCTTGGAGAAGAGCTCCTACATTCGTTATACTATTACCAATACCAATAGATTGGAAGTTTTGGTGAGTTAAGGTCAGCTTGCTGGACGTTTTTACCTCCTTGTTTTTGTTTTTATTGGTGGCAGCGTTGTTTGGCTCTTTTTTCTTTTTCGTATGACATACTAAAAAATGTTTGCATAATTTACGTTCATTCGTGTCCTTTCCAGTTTTCTTTGATAAAATTGCAATTTAGGGAGTCTCTGCCAGAATGGCCCTTTTCATCAAGTCCCGTGAATGTGCAGTTTGGACAGTTTAGCACATCTTCCTCGCAAGTTCTTGCTCCGTGTTCTCCTATCTATGGCAGTATTCTTTTTTTTCTGACAATACTTGGCTACGTGCCGAAAACCACAACACTTGGAACAAATTGTTACGGGTAGATATTCTTGTACATGAGTTACAGTTAGGTCAACATTTATTATTTCTTTTTTAGAAGCCATTTAATTACACTAGGTGTTGAACTCACAATCCAGTTTTCCCTTAGGGGATTTCTACATGCTCTTTTTCTCACCACTTCAATTTTACACTTGACTTCTGTTTCAAGATTTCTCATCGGGATTATGTCTTACAAGATCTGTTATAAACTCCTGATCTTCATAACCTTTTCCAGTTATGATTGCCATTGGGTCAGTCTTCCTAAGTTCCTTTATGGTCACATCAGAATTTTTCATGGCTTCACGTAGTTTTTGTTGTTGTAGTTTGTTGTGGCTTTCTACTATCACAGCTTTTGATTTCGTAGCTCTTATATTTTTAAAAACACCATCTATATCTATTTTGAACTGTATCTCTTACCACCTTCATCGTTTCACAGCATTTTTTTCTTGATTACTGCATATGTGGTATTGCATACTTGTGTTGTTGTATTTCATCCACACGTAGTTGTATTTTAAATATCAGATTTTCTCTCTCAATTAAATAATATAGATCTATTTTCTTTTCTATTTGTTGCCTTCTCAATATCATCTAGTGCTTGTAAAATGTTATCTATATCTTTGGTATCACTTTCTTCTTTACTATTACTTGACAAATCCAAGCGTGCCGAAATTTCTTTATGTTGTCTCTATCTGGTGCTGGGCTATAACTTTGTCTTTTCTTATATTGTTATTTGTCCACAATAATGGGTGTTTTGTTCTGTTTTATATTTGGTGGAGTTCCTGGTACAGTATTTTTTGGATTAAAGATATTTTCCATGTTGTTAGCGTCGTAACATTTTTCGTATATTTTTGTGACACTCTGTACATTACTTAGGTTTTACACAACCTGTATGTTTTCTGTATTACTATTTGCCGAGCTATTTGCATTATCAATAGTATTGTTCACTGCTGCTATTGTGTTCGATTCCGTTGATAAATCATCTTTTTTTTGCTGGGTCTTGTTTACATTTGGGAGTTTCTATTTATTTATGTAGTTCTTTATCTGTTCTGCTTTTTTTCTACATTACCGCCGATAATGTTTTGGATCTATTACCCTGTCATGGACGTAATTGAAAGGTGTCTTACTGGTCGTTATCTGCGTCCACAGTCACTTCCATCAGTTTCACTATTCATAGAGAGATTTTAAAATTGACTGTATTAAAAATCAACTGTGAATTCCAGAAAAATCCGCGTTTAAAAGCAAAAATAACGGAGCTGCAAAATAATACTACTACTAGTTAGCTATCCTTATATTATTAAAACTCAGTGAGTTGTGAGTTCTAAAGTTGTATTTCCTAAACATTATACTTTCAGGCCAAAAGGACTCTTCACTTAGAGTGTTACAATAGTTCGATTCTATGCCTATTTTAAATGAATTTTCTTTCCCAGCAGAATCGAGTCTTTCCACAATGAGTTGATCATCATTGTCTAAAGTTATTTTTTATTTTATGTATCTTGTAACAGAATCCTCGTTTGACGACCTAATTACTCTACCTACCCATATAAGACCACGCCTTACTAGCTTCCCCGTTAAAGTAGTCCAACTCTTGTTTGCTGGTTTCAGTTATTTTTTGTTTTAGGCTCGAAAAGTGTTTGCCTTAGCACTATATAATGCCAACATTGCTTTGTTTACTGCATTCTTGACTCTTAACTGTTATGATATGTTATTCAGTATCTTTAACAACAGGATCCCTTGTCGACTCATATTTCTGGAAGTAATGGATTTTCGTTGCAGTTGATCCATTCTTTCATCAAAGTTGTTCTGAATTTCCTTAAATTTTTGATCATACTCCCTGATTAGAGCCTGCTGCGTTTTATGCAAGGTAGCCTCAACAGTAGTTTTCATATTATCGAGCGCTTCAGAAACACTATCATTGACCCTACTTGCAATTCTCACAAGCAAACAGCAGCTTTCGCTTAACAAGACGAGTTACTTGCGCTTCTGAATTAGATAATTTTGCGCAGGTTAGACAATGCGTATCATTGCAAATACTTTGAAAACGTTTATTTAATAATAATCATACAACTGACATCTATTTTGCCTAAAAAAAGACAGGAACATAACATTATTTTAATTAAAAATTAAATACTCCCAACAAAGTTCAAGCAGCGCCCGCTATCCAATGAAAAAAATTAAGGGCGCATTATTTTCTCACTTAAGAAAATTCCTATAATAAATTTTAAGAGAATATACCGAAAACTACATTGAATAAAAATGCTAAAATTGTCACCCTAATACTGTAGATCTTCTAATGTAAGCTTTTGAACTATAAGGATGTCATTACTTGGACCAATTACCTGTAGACAGACAAGTATAATAGACCGGTAGCTCGTGACAAAAAATGGGAACCCATATTTTACAGTCTGCCTTTGATTTTCATCGAAATATGCATTAAAAATATCTTGCACCTCATTAATGTTGAAACATTAATTTTAGTTTGCAAAAAAATGGCCCCTTGGAACAACTTCTTACAGTGTGCCAATTTCATGAACACAAATTAAGTTTGCTAAATCCGTCATAAGCTTATTGACAGACGTTTTTCGTGAGCACAATATAGCGCATGTTCATGTAATCTTGTAAAAAAAAATCGTATAACTCAGAATTTTTTTTTTTACACTCGGCCAGGCACAAGACAGTAAAGTTATAGCAATTTTACTAGGCAGACGTTTTTCTGGCAATATTTAGATACTGGATAAACAAAATATTCAAAAGCTAATGATTTGTAAATTTACAAGGGTCAGTATTAATTTACTGGGAAAAGGCAGACAATTTAAACAACTACTGTTATTACCTACTGATTACTACCTACCTCGATAAACTTAAGTATTAATATAATAATTCCACGGAATTCTACCTAATATTGGTACATTATTGCTTATCCGATAACCGAAAACGTAGATATTTTTTAAATAGTTTTTAATTACAATCGTTGAAAGCTGACAACATTGACGACATTGAGGATCGCTGCTGTTGTGCGTAAGCACTACCGTCTGCGAGGCGGTAGTGGCGATCCTTCGATATCTCTTCCAATTTAATTCGTCCAATATGCCATCATGCGCAAGAGAATTGGATCAATAAATTTTGAGGACATCTTACATATCAAATATTTGGATTCATGCAGATGAAAACATTCCAACAGCATTGGATCCATCCAATTGTAGATGAAGTTTGAATGACGTGAGAAATTACATGTTAAAGTGGTTCGAAGGCCCCGAAACTTCAGAGAACATAAAGGAAGTTGTGATGCCAGTGATGTCATCTCAAAATGTGGAAGGTAATAATAAATACAATACCACTTACTATTCGTTTAGGCAAATTACAACTCATTCAAAAAATTCCCTTAAAATTGCTTATATAAATATTAAAATTATTTTTAAAAGTATTGAAAAAAGTACTAGATACTATTTTAAGTGTAATTAATTAAATATATATGATTTTACTGTAAAAAAGACATAATTAATATTTTTATTTGAATTTAAATTCGAAAACATTTTTTGTTTTAAGTATATAGATAACTAAATTAATAACTAAATAAAATATTTATGTTCCAATTTGTTTCTTTGTCACCAATTCTTCGAACTTATTTGACACCTTTGATACTTGCTTGAAAAAATTCCTTATATTTCCTAGATTCTGTAGAAGATGATGAAAATGTTTACCAGGACAGGGTGATGATGATGAGATGAATAGCGACGACAGTATGGATTGTGTAGAACAAATGAAATTTGATGAAAATATGATTATGTCTGGAAAAGATGCAGAAAGTGATTGAACTTTCTTGTATACATATTCTCTAATACACTTTTTATATGTTATAATTGAACCCCTATTAGTTCTGATTTTTTCCTTTTTAATCAAAGAAAGTTGCTACAATAATTATTATGCTTGTGCACATTGGAAACATCTGTCTACACTATTGTATAAGTGTAAGTATCAATATTTAAAAAAAGGTAGCACACTGTAAAAGAACAGTTACAGAGATTTAAGATATTGTTAATTTTTTATATTTTATTTTATAATTTAATATTCACATTAGTAGTTGTCTAAATCGTCGGCTTATCCATATTCAGTTTATAAGTAAAATAAAGGAAAAAAAATGACAGGCTGAAAGAAATTGTTTCATCTGTTATTTGGGATCATTTTTTTGGAACAATTTTTTCCCAGCTTGTACTTTGACAAATCGTCTGGCTTTAAATATCACGCTTATTCAGTAACTAAACATTGCAAGAAAAAAAAAGGCAGACTGTAAAACATTGCCAAAAAATATTTTTTTTTACAAGTTCAACTGGGTCTGCCTACAATTCAAACTATTCGAATTCGCCTGCTAATTGTTTTAGATATCATATTTTTCGAAAAGTTTTTTTATTATCTAAGAAGCAGATGTGCGTCTGAGACATTTATACATCTGTAAAACGTCTGCCTAGTAAAATTGTTATAACTTTACTGATAACTGAGTCTAGCTTGTGCTTGGCAGACTGTAAGAAATTGTTCTCAGTTACACTATTTTTTACTTACTAGATTACAGGAGCTTGCGTTACTATTTTACTCGCGAAAAACGTCTGACAAATAGCTTATGACGGATTTGGCAAACTTAATTTGTGTTCATGTAGCAGACTGTAAAAAGTTGTTCCCAAAGACTATTTTTTTTGAAAACTAAAATTAATGTGTCGATAAATTTTAATGTATATTTCGGTAGCTTACGGCTGTAAGTATCAAGGGCAGACTGTAGAAAATGTGTCCCCTTTTTCTGGTACGAGCTACCGGTCTATAAGCAGTGTTGACTGACAAGCAGAGCTGCACAGCAAAAATAATAAAATTTCTTACCTTATTATCTTTTAAAGCCTGGGAAGGGGGAGAATTAGTGTTATCTTGTATCGCCCACATATTTGCCGCTGAGCAAATTAGGCATACACTTTCGTGTTCTAAAAAAGGTTGAGAATCACACACATTGGTTGCTGCCATAAGTGCTGTCAATGGTGTACTTCAGTTTGAGAGGACATGACAAAACATCAAAGACCTTATTATTTTCACGTTTTTATAAGATTATTTTAGTAATTATTCTGTATGATGTAAGCACCAACTCCAAGTTATTACGGATTCAAAAATCATTGGTGATAATCATGACACGTCACATTTCTTTTTATTCATGTGTGATATATGTCACAAGTATTACCAAGTTCCACAGTAGAAATAGTGTAAATTAATCGTATAAAACAAGGCTTTTTGACACTTATTTGCAAACTGTTTAAATAAGTTTGACTTTTTAAAATCAATATAACCTGCCTTCTTATATCATCTTGTAACAGTTCCGGTTCTATTTCCCTTCTTTACGGATCAAGCTGTGTAATGCAACCAGTAAAACAATTATAAAATTATAGGATGCATTATCAAGTGACTAGTGGTAAATTGGCATTTTTTTTTGTGCAATCCGAAAATTATTTATCAAATTGTGATATAAGAATCGTGATACTGTTGCACAGATTTATCGACTGGTGTTAGTTTACTTGTTATAAACTCTTTGCTCTTAAGCTTTTTTGTGTACTCGTTATGCGTCAAATTATCTTTTAAAGGGCAGACTAATCTGTTACATGAAAAGCTATTATTTATCTAAGCTTCAATGCATTAAAGTATGTTGCTTAATTTAGGACATATATGATAAATTTGGTAGTCCTAATGCAATTATCAAATTGCGTGCTTTAGTTTCACAGTTGATGAAGTCTTCTTTTCCTATTTTCGATTTGGTGTTAAAAAGTCAGTGGAAACTTCTATTTATTCTCTTAGCGATAATTTAATTTAAAACGCGAGCTTTCAATCTCACACACCTCTTCAATCCTGTCAACAATAATCTTCATTAGGTATCTTCCATTTAAAAGGCTTAAAGTTTATCCCTAATTATTCAGCGGGAAATATGCGGGCGATACAAGGTAACACTAATTCTCCCCCTCCCCAGGCTTTGATTAAAAAGTTCAGACATTTTATTATTTTTGCTGTGCAGCTTTGCTTGTTAGTCAACAGTGCTTAGACTTGCCTGTCTACAGGATATTGGTCCATAAGTAACGACGCACAGAGCATGATAGATTGCCGATTAGCTATCCTTATAGTTCAAGAGTATATATATTAGAAGAGGTACTGACTGTTAAGATGAGAATTTGAACTTTTTTATTCAGTAGTATAGTTTTTGGAATATTCTCTTAAAAATTATTATAGGAATTTTCTTAAGGCGAGAAAAATAATGCGTCCTCAATTTTTTTTCAGCGGTTAGCGGGCGCTGCTTACGATACCCTTCATACTAATGCTTGAACTTTTTTGCAAGTAGTATTAACTCTTTAATTAAAATAATACTATTTTCCTGTCTTTTTCCCTAGCCATAACACCAAAGGAATACTGTTGTTCTACTGTTGGACTGGAAGAGCGAGATACGAGATGAACTATGTACTTTGCTGCTAAATGTTCATTCTCCCAGAACCTAATTTGATTTAAAATTAAAGTTTTTTTAAAACACACATATCATACACACAATTTAATTGATTTATCTCAGGGAAGCACTATGATCTAATATTTTAATGCTCAATCAATTTTATGAAAAAAAAAAGTTAAATTAGTACCTCCCCTCTTGTTGTTCTACTAATGTAGCGAAATCTTAAATTTCAATAAACTTTCATTTCAACAATATTTTTTTAGGTGGATTTTGAGTGTACTTTCACTTCTATTTTGTGACCTGTGAAATTAACCTCTACCTGTATATTCACCAATAACTGATATTGAATGTCTTTTCTTCAGATTAATTTTGCAAATTTCAGATTAATTTTGCAAATGTACGTTGATAAACTACCTATTAGATTGCAACTTGCTCACATAACATCTTAAGCTCTGTAAAACTAATTGAGTTAAAATCAAGGTCAAAACATACATTTTGAATACATGACATCTAATACATTGGGGAACTTGAGTATGATTTTGTCATAGGAAACTTAAGATAAAATACCTTTTTTTGATCTAATATTGACCCGATTTACCACAAGCAGCAGCTGTCGCAGAATCTCAAGACTCAATGTTTCCCTCCAAGAGTTGCAAACAGGCTCTAATTTTTCTATTTTGCAACGTCATCCTCTTGAAACAATTAATAAGTACCCATTCTCACAGCCTTGCTGTGGATAGAATCTAAAGTTTTTGAAAATATGTATGTAAGTAAATTTCTTTAAATTCCTTCAATAAGTTTAACCCCGACGCTATAAGATCAACACTACCATACTCGAGCTTTGGCAGTATCAGAGTATCAAACAGTTTAAAACGTACGTCAAAAAAATTATAAGCTTGTCAACACATATATTTCTGAATTCAGAAAAAAATAGATCTATTAATTT
This sequence comes from Pissodes strobi, assembly GCA_016904865.1. NCBI lineage: Eukaryota > Metazoa > Arthropoda > Insecta > Coleoptera > Curculionidae > Pissodes > Pissodes strobi. Next base: position 211,897 of record MU182018.1, on the reverse strand, counting down.
TTGTTTTAATCAGAGTGTTCCATTAAATATTGAACATACTTGTGTTTTTTTATCAACTTTGCAATATTACTGCATTATATTTTAGATTATTTTCTGACGTTTCAGGATAATCCCTAAAACTTTTCTATATTTAAAGTTTTTTACCACCTCGTATAATAACCGCGTTAGACGCTGTCTGAATATAAGGAATGACCCTGTACAGTAATGAAGTAATGCATTTGTTGAATTAATTGAATAAAATACTTGTTTATATGACACCAGTAGAGGGGATTATTGCGATATGTGCAAGATAAAGCATGGCAAAAAATTGCTAATAAAGTAAATGGAATAGGTACTTTTTACATTTTTAATAATTATGTCGGCTTTTGATGGAAAGTTGCAAATCGTAATTTTCAAAACTCGAAATTTAGATGGCAACATACCGAAAGAGCATTTTGCGATTTTACAACCCCTTGACAAACGACTGTGAAATACTTTTAGATCTTAGGCCATTTGTTTTTTAATTTCATGTCAAAGGTGTTTTAAAATTACATTTTAAAGGGAACACTTCATCAGCCACAAAATAGAAAGGTATGTCTTGATTTTCACCCGGTAAAGGTTTAATTTCTTGCAAAGCTCTCACTTCGCTATTGCGACCATATTCACCTACCAGTTGCTATGAACAAACCTTCTGCATCATCTGATATTAACAATAATATTATGAAAAAGTGTGCTTTGTAGTTCACGTAATTAGATCCCGAACATGATGGATGATGGAGCTGGTATTCTAAATTCCACAAATTGTAAAAGCGCTATGCTATTTATTTCCATTGCGGTATTTATATTGATTGCAATTTTTTCCATACAGCTCTAGAAGTTTCAATATTTGTGTCGAGACCATAGCAGCTTTACTTGTACACTTTTTTAGGTTTGAAAACTTCTTGCACTTTATTAAAGGTTGTTCGATTGAAGGAGAATAATCAGCATTAAATGAGTTAGATAGAAAATCGTGAAAGGTTTTTCCCGTAGTTGGTATATCTGCTAAAACGTCATTAGCGATGTTTATAAAAAGAAGTTGTTAAATCTTTGAGCATTCGCTGGCCACCAAGTTTGACTTTAGCGGATAAGAACCGGAGCTTCAACAATAGTAACATTTAGAAAATGGTGAAACTTCTCAACAAACATTCCACAGTCGTTTATGAACAGTTGAAATATATTTACAGTAGTCAAGAGTGAGACTAAGTAAAACAGATTGGTCAACCAGAATGAAGTCAATGAGTGACTTCAAAATCCAGAATGACGCTAGTCACATTTTTACATTATTAAGCTGTTGCGAAATTAATAAAAAAGGAAAATTAAATTTTGTATATTAATTAAAATATAAATATTGCAAGGTAATTTATTTTTTATCCGATCGGACGAAAAACTACCCTTTCCAAGTATGCCAAATTGAATATGTAAAAAATATCTACATTATTATTATGGATGTTTTTTAATTAAAAATATTTTGCAAAAATTTGGAATTCTTATGCATGTGTGTTGTAATCATTTCTTCACTAGCTGCCTAATTATATACGTCCTATACCTAATACCCATCACACTAATAGTCTGTTATAAAATCAATCTTTCCCAACTGGCTCACCTAAAACATACACTTGGCAACACTATAGAAGTTTCTGTTGTTTGTTTACGATTGCATCAAGGTATGTTTACGTGTTGATTTTTGAGATTTAAGTGGACTTTTGTTGGGTTTTTAAGATATTTGTGGACAAAATGCCGGGTAAATGTGTCGTGTGTAATGTTTATTACCAAAGAGAGAACTCAGAACGGTCTTTTCATTGGTATGTATCATAATATTTAGCTTGTAGTATCATAACGTTCAAACAATAATCTTGCATCAATCAAACACAGCGCAAATCCGGCTTTGAACAACGTTGCCAATATTTTCAATTTATTACATGGCGTAGGCCACGATTCCTTATTTTTTATCGTTTGAGGAATTCATTTTATGCAAACAATATTTAATAATAATTAGTATATAACTGTTTTATAAAGACAACATTTGTTAAGAGACTAAGCCATAATAAAAACAACACTCCGTTACTTGTTTTAATAAAAAGTACATCACTTATGAGTGATTTTAATCGGCGATCTGGCAACGTTCTAAGAGGGGAACGTAAATATAAACAAGTTTATTGTGGAGACACACAATTTGTCTAAGTTCTGGAATTAATACTAATTCTACTGTTTCAATTCGTTGATTCTAACAAAGAAATAGTGATTGTGGTTTCGATTTATATGGCTCGAGAATATTTTAATGGGTACAGTGCTTTTCAAACATAAGGACAAGAGTCTAGAGAGCCAGCGTCCACTTTTGTCTCCCGAGCTTCCGCGCAAAATATTTCGTAAAAAGTGCATCCAAAGTACGGGCACGTATTACAATAAGTAATATTTCACTTTTCACATGGCCCCAACTAACCCAAACTAATCCAAACTAACCGGAATTAACCAAAGTAAAGACAAGCGCGTTACGCGCGCTTGTCTTCCGTATTCCAGATTAAGCAAAAATAATCGAAACTAACTTTAACCAGCCAAACAAGCGCATTGAGACGAGCGCGCTACCCAAACTTAACCCGCCCTTAACCCAAACTAACTAAAACAAATCTAACTATGATTTTGGACGTCGCACAATATCGCCCCCTAAACGGAGCCCCTAGGGTCCAAAATATTTTTAACGGTTTAAGAGGCGCCCACCGAACATCCCTGCCGATCGTCAACCCTTTCGGACGTGAAATCGCCTTTTTTTTCTTTCGCACAGCCTCGCCCCTAGGGGTCTCGACTTTCTAAAGTCCAGATTCGGTCGTCTCATCACCGAAAACCCCCGACGCCGACGGCTGATTTTCGTCGAACTCTGACTTGCCTAAAGACGAGTTCTATTCCGAGCTCACGTTCCCCATTACAAAGAATTTCAGATCCCAGAAAAATGAAAATTTTCAGACGAACTTTACATTTTATCGAATACCTATCTTATTTGAAGTCCTATCGAAAAACTGTATAGGAACTTTTGGATGGACCTTAAAACGACGCAAATGCTGGCTCAAACCGGAACTGTCGTTACCGAGAAAAAGGCAAAAATGTGAAAATCACGTTTGGTCAATTAAAAAAAAAAACGAAACGTCGTACAATTAAGCTGGATACGACACATTATAGTACCCGACGAGACCCATATTTTGATATTGTTTATGAGGACCCAGAGTATCCATGTATGTGTATATAT
>MU182018.1:160760-200578 GCA_016904865.1 Pissodes strobi | reverse complement strand
ATGTGATTTATTATTTCATACTTATTGTCGACATACAATTAAGAATATTTAATCGCTTTTTTTGCTTCAGGAGAAATGGAAATGAAAATTATCGTCTTTACATTTGTTGAAAAATTAATTGCTCTAAATTACATTTTTTTTTAAACAGTTATTTGGTAGTTTCTTTTGTCTATTACGACAAGGCTCAGTGTTGGCGTAACAAGCAGTAGAACACAACAAATTAATCCACAATAATATATAACATCTGCAGTGTCCATTTGAATTGGTGGTTCTGATTTTATTAATTCGACTTATAGTTATAAAGAAATTGACTTACACATATCTTTAAAATGTTGTACTAGAGTACCACATTTTGAGGATATGTACCAGGGATGGGTACATATGTATTTTTTTGGTTTTGTACGTGTCAAGTAAAAACCCACATATAAAACTGTGTCATATACATATACTTTCAATAATACATAGATAATCTTGATGGCGCAGGTTTAAATGGTCTTAATAATTATATTGAGGACGCTGGAATTTTCAGAAAATTATTTGCTAATAATAAAAACCAAACAATGAAGCCAAATACTTTTTGGAATTTATGCAAGAACTCTGATCCTACTTTAAGTAAATTGGCAAATAATTTGCTGAAAATTCCACCGTCGAGTGCCCAGTTAGAGAAAGTTTTCTCCAAGTGGTCTTATGTACACAATGACCTTCGCCACAGGCTAAGCTCTGATAGCTCCAAAAAACTTGTCCATGCTCTGAAATAAATGGCAATAAATCGGATGAGTATTAAACCTAAATCTAAATACAGTTAAAGTTAAAATATTTGTTAATGTTTTATTGTTAGTTGGAGTTTTAAGTTTACCAAAGAATACATTTATTTGTATTTGTACTCTGTTTATTTCAGTTTCATAACTAGGTGTTTTTGTTTTATGAGACTTTTTTTATCTCATTCTTTATGTAGGTAGCAAGGTAGGTACGTTAACTTTATTAAGAAAAGAGTTTATGTAGGTTTAATAACTTTATTAATAAAAAGAGATTTTATGATTTTCGCATAACAAATAATTTCCCATATTTTATTTGGTTATTGTAGCATAATATGTATTATGCGTGGTTCTATATATCAAAGTAAAACACTCTATAATACAGGCGTATAAAATAGTATAAATACTTATGTATTATACTCACCGATCCCGTATATGTACCGAACAGGTTGAGTAAAACCTGTTAAAGTTAATCTTTTTCTAACAAAATTGAAAAAATAGTAAACCTCATAGATTTATATAAATTTGAAAACTATTTTCCAACGTAAAACTTTACTTACCCTTTTGATAATGATCAAGAATTACGATATTTACATGTTTTGTGCGTGAAGTCAGGCTAACTGGAAATGTATAGGGAGAGCTTTGAGGGTATTTGTCAAATAAACTATTACGTGGAAGCGAATGAATTGATTGAAAACATATTGAGTAAAAGAGGACGGCTTCTCGAAAAGATGTTAGTATATTTTGGAAATAAATGCATTGCCATATGAATAAGTCGCCATTATAATTTCTCCTGTGGATGTTCTAAAATATTTTTTGATTGTAGATTATCTGTTTTTGTATTATATTTTGTGTCACTAAAAATAATAATAATTCATTAGGCCACGAGTTCGGTGACATTCTACAGTGCACACCTTAATATTTTCACTTAACAAAAAATCTACTTTTTGTGAGCCCATCGACCATCCATCTGATTACTGGTCATATTGCAAACCATACGTGTGATCAATCTGATCAGATTCAACGAAATATTTATAAACAAACTCTCTTGCTATTTCTGGATATTGACCTAAAAATTCCTTATATACATGCGGCCGACGCTCGATGATTGATTTTTGAACATCATCTTTTAGGCGTATTAAAAATATTATCATCATCATCCGCCTCGTCTTTTATATAATCCTCCATCATTGACCCAAGTGGCAGATATTGGGCGAATTTTGGAGTACTAAGTTCGAGTTGATTTTGGTATTTTAGGCACTTCACCTCTCTTAAGCTTCTTCTCGGCATTCTTCCCGAGCTTATTCAGAGGGTCAGTTGGATTCAAAATCCTATCGAGGGCTTCATCTTCTTCTGAACGCTCCAACTTTAGTGATAAATACTTTTTCTAATGGATCTAGCAGCATTATTATTTTTTTTTCACATCTTTATCGAATTTACTTAGGACTTGAGGCATGATTAAAGTTCTCCGTATACAGCTTTATAGACAGCTAAGATAGCTTTATAGACAGACAGACAGCTTTATAGACAGACAGGCAGCTTTATAGACAGCTTTGCTCGAAGATGTGTTCTCGATGAACTCTCACCTTATACTGAGGATAGTCATTGGCTTGGGACTATATATAGGTATCAAACTTGTTTCTTTACGAATATCATCATCTTTGACTATTACTAATCCATATTTATCCTTACAGGTATCTGAACCAGTATTTGGATTAAATATTCAACGTCATATCAGTGTTTACATGATCGTCATACACATGTTTGAGATTCATATCGTATTATTCTATCATGTTTGCATTATCTCGAACCAACTGTTTAGGTATTTTTGAATATGTCTGATAAAGATAGAATGAATCAATTGCATTATGTCTTCCCATACAGAAATAGTTTATTATCTTATGCTGCTTCTCACAAGCCACATTGTCAAATATGAATACGGACTCACGTTTACTATTTTCTGGATCCACTACAGTATCATTACCGCTATATCCGTAAAACTCAACCCCCAGGACTTATTTCAATCTTGTTCCAGGAATTTATACTTATCTTGATATAGTGATTTTGAATATACATGCACATTTAGAAATCGTAATCGATTTGCATCAGGAAAAAACTTAGCATGACATTTGTTTTTCCACAATTACTGGGACAATAAATTATTGCACTTATCGTATCTGGTAATAGTTCACTATGTCGTCTTAGGTTATTAGCATTTTTCACATCAAAATTGACTACATCGACATTAAGTTTCTGTTTTACTTTCCGCATTCTATATAAACAGTGCTCACCCTTCGATGTCTTCAGTAATTATTAACGTGTCGAAGGGTAAAGGTCTGGTAAATAGTGCCATCACTGGCCCAGGAACGAAGCTTAAAAAAAGATTAGCAAGAATAAGCTAGATAGTTACAGCAAAGACCACGACACTGAATGTAGTAAAAAAAGGGTTTGGAGAAACGACATCACGCAGATAAGATTTTAGAGATTAGAGCTTGGGAACGATTGAAAGCCAAATATTATACTTTTGGTGAGAAGAGTGCAGCTTGGTTTGTAACTTCTGCAATGAAAGGTGGGTATGGGCTGTAAAAAGCCATCCTGATCCTGTGTTTTAAGTGAAGTGAGGAAACATGTAAAATTGTAAAACATTATGGGAATGGAACACCTAAAGATAATATAAAATTAGCTCTTAGAGCAGTACGAATGTCTGTTAAACAAACTGGTGGACGTAGAAAAGCCAAACTTCCAATATTCGAGTGCCTAAAGTTGGTGGAATATTCCGCTTATTCCCATTTTCGCTAGCTTAGGTGCATTAGGAGCTTTGAGTGAAGAAGCAGCAGGTATTGCGTAAGCTGCAAATGATGCCCGATTTGCAAAATATAAACTTATGGAATCTGAAAGACATAACCAAGCTATGGACTTCCGCTTTGGAGTTGGCGGTGTTCGGACGTGGAAAGGGAGTCTGGTTTTCTAAACCTGACTTCGCACGGGAAGTGCACGTGATTCGCGGCAGAAAGCGTTGGGGGCCCCGTTGGTTCGAAAGGGAAGTCGTGGCCAGTTAGGACAGTGTTAAGGGTGGGTCGCTTAATGTAGGGTCGATTCCTACGAAGATTCTTCCAGATTCTTGCACGTGATTACGTGATCTGAAGGAGATCGGGGCTGTGGGCCCTGCGGAGATGGGAAGTATCTCTGACAGCAACTGGTTATAGCTGCATTGTGTGAAGCCCCTTTGCATAAGACTCTAACCGAGCATGTACAAGATTTGCATGTGTGTGAATGTCCAGCCGGTGGTGTTCGAACGTTAAAACAAGCCGTGCATGTAACAGTCAGAGCCCCCAGGAGTATACATACACACACATACATACTGAGGGCTCTAAAAATAGTATCTCTATCCATCAGGCGTAACTTATCTGGGATGAGTCGCCCCAGCTCTAACTAAGCCGGATAGAGGTCTTTACTGGCTGAATTTTCTTACGAAAAAGGCCAACAGAAAGTTTACTACTACTACTACTACTACTATAACCAAGCTATGGAAGCTATTGCATTAGGGAAGAAAGGTAATGGCTTATATCTTGTTTTTGTCTCTACGAAAGATGGATCCCGCGCCGGCCGCGAAGATTCAGGAACGCTGGAATTATCTCGATGCCCTGGTCGAGAATCATATAGAGTGGCCTCGCTTATTCGTGATAGATTTGAGATTCTATATAAGTAGCAGACCAAAAGCATGTTGAGTTAGTTAAGCCTTGAGTGTTGAATTGTAAAGAGCTATTAGTCGTAAAGTTATAAGAGTAGTTTAGGGTGTTTAATTGTATACAGTGATTAAGAATACACTACCAGCTTCTCATCTCTATCGAAATCGGAAAGTTGGAGTGTCGGGCATTGCGCCTACCTGGCAGTGCCCTGAGCGGTTCAGTTCCACGGTCTCGTGATTTTTCAGGCAATGTAATGACACGAAGCGAACTGAATTTAAAATGAATATTCGCTTCAAAATCCACGACAAATTCGTCCTAAGCTACGGCTATCGCCCTAAAAAGACCGGAAATTTCGAATTTTTGTAAAATTTTGCCATTTAAAATCGTATTTAAACGGATTTTAGACGATAAAACATCATATTTTCAATTAAACGAACAGTCAAAAGTATTATTCAGATGCCCAGACGTTTAAAACAATATTAAGCCATGGCCCTCTTCTAAAATTTTCACTTGACTTTCCCAAATCAAAGGATGCCGCCGCAAGATGAGTAGCTGATTATTGAATAAGCTGTGGTATTAGTTTAAAATAGTAAAGTTGTAATTTCGTTAAGAACCCACGGGAAAACGTAACATTTGGTGTCAGAAGTTGGATTGTGAAGGGACCGGACTGAAGTATTCTTCGAGGAGAGCAGAGGTTACAAGTACCTCAACGAGACCGTTTTGATTGGTGGATTCTGTGAAAGTTTATAAAATTCTATGGTCAATACGAGGCAACAAACCGCAAATGAATGAAATTTTGGCCGATTTCATGGATAATTATTATTTAAATGCTGAGAGGCGAGCGGATCGGGAAGAAGATGAACGTAAGAGGCAAGCAGAACAGGACCGGCTTCAGAAAAGTTTACAAGATCAAAAAGATAAAAGGCAAGCAGAACAGGACCATCAGCTTCAGAAATGAATGCTGGATGTAGTTGTAGGCGAGCAAGGAAAATTGCAGAAAATATTGGAGGACAAAATGATAAATTTGAAAAAGAAGTAAATATACAAAAGGAAGTTGAAACTGTACAAAAAGAAGTTGGGAATGTACAAAAAGAAGTAGGAGACGTACAGAAACAGATGAAGAATCTACAAGCAGAAGTTACCAGACTAAAAAATCGAGGATCCACCGAGAGGGTATTCACCACAGGACATAATATAAAACCTCCAACTTTTGACGGTCAAACATCCTGATCAATGTACAGAAGGCAATTTGAAGCCGCTGCTGTTGCCAACGGTTGGAATAATGAAGAAATGGCTACATCACTAGTGGTAGCGCTTCGTGGACCTGCCCTGGAACTACTGCAGACCATTCCCATCAGCCAACAAGGGAAATATGACATACTTGTAACTGTCCTGGAGAGACGATTTGGAGACCAACACAGAAGACATCTGTATCAGGCACAAGTAAAGTCCCGATATCAGAAGCCTGGTGAAAACCTGCAAGAGTTTGAGGCAGACGTTAGACGTCTCATTCAATTGGCCTACCCGGGAGCAACGGAAGAATTTCAAGAGGAACTTGCTGCCCAATATTTCGTGGATGGTATCAGAGATCCAGAAACTCAGAAAATGCTACTTCTAGCCAAATTTTATAACAGCAGTGAAGCTTTGGGTAGAGCCCTAGACATATTCGAGCCAAAAATCAGGGCCGTATCCATCCAGGAAGAAAAGCCGACAAACAGCTGTGAATTACCTGAAATGGGCGAAATTTTGAAGAAATTAACGGAAGTTCTTCAGGCCACGGGGAGATTCCGGGAGCCAATAGAAGATATGCCACGTAACCGAAATACATCAAATCAATGCTATAGATGTGGTAGGACTGGGCATATCAAAAGAGACTGCCGAGTACAACTACGGTCTAGATCTCCATCCAGAAACGCTAAGGTCTCCAATAAGTCAAATCAGGAAAACTTCAATTAGTCAACATTGCGGGGCGGGTGTTGGCTAAAGAAGATAAAGCCCCCAGGATCGTCTCCATAAAAAGCCTAGGAAAAGCCGCCGACAGTCTAACTATTAAAGGAAAGATCAACGGAAGAGCCATAACAATTACTGTTGACATTGGTGCGGCGGTATCTTTGATAAGGTCCAACAGGGTAAGTAGAGTATTGATATGGGTAGAACTTCTTACCCATATCAAAGAATCTAGTTTTACGTACGGTTACCGGTGAGACAGCTGAAGTACTTGGGGAAATAGATATTGAACTTCAACTTGGAAGAATTAAATTACACCACACAGTGTAAGGGCTCTTTCACACGAGGATTCTGTATGCGAGATACGCGTATCCGAGATACAGAATCGCGGTCGAAAACTTGGACTGCTGCATCGAATTCACGTATTTATTCAATCAGTACTAAAATTGTCAGTGCCGTGCATAGGTTCATCACTATAGCGCGTAGTAAATAATACCTATGACGATTCAATTTATACTGAAAAATATCCTGCGTCTATAATATATCCTCCGTTGCAAAAGTATCCATGTCTGAACAGGTCCATATATCGTAATGGTAATTTTGTATGCGGCATTCGCATTCAGCGTCTAAAGTTGCCGGAATGCAAAAATTCGGAATCCCGGTACTGTATGCGTCGCTCGTGCTGTGTGAATAGGTCCATTTGAATGTATGTTTAACCTGTATCTCGGATACGCGAATCTCGCATATAGTATCCTCGTGTGAAAGGGCTCTTAGTAGCCGATATAGAAGACGAATTTATTTTGGGGATGGATCTCATTGGCCAACATGGATTTTTTTTACAGCAAGCTTAATCTTTTGAAGTACAAGAACATAAAATCGGCACTGGAAGTGCTCACCCCAGACGGCAGCATCCTCGGAGGCTACCAGTGACGAAGCAGCAAGAGGTTACCACACTAATCAACAAAAGCTTGACGATGGAATTATTGAAGAATCATCAAGCCCATGGTCGTCTCCTGTTGTCTTAGTCACCAAAAGGATGGGACTGCTAGATTCTGCGTAGACTATAGAAAGCTCAATGGCGTCACCAAGAAAGAGCTATCCACTTCTCAGAATTGATGACACTGCCACGCGCTTTTCTTTAATAAAAGGAATTCTGTTTTTTTTTTGAAAAATTATGAATTAAATTACATGATGTTAAATGCTTGTGGAGCTATGACAAGTTCCACCAAGAATATTAGCAGTAACCATGCACCTACCGAATCCGACCAGATCTCCTTCACTTGAATAGGCGCTGGGCGGGATCGAAACGAAAGTCCTGTAGCAATTTGTTTGGTGTGCGTGCAATTTGTCCGCAGCTCCGTCGTGAGGTTCTTTGGGCGCCACCGAATTTGTAACGGACCGAATTGGAAATCCCCGCGTTGTTCCCGGAACTTGCTAAAGACCTCAGTTCTTGATACCCCGCCGGTAAGTATAGCTAAATGAAATTTCACTAATTAAAAAAAATTTGCACGCGCAACTATTGTTTAGCCAAATGAAACACTGCGAAATCAAGACTATCACTTTAATCAATAAAGGGAAAAAACGAAAAACATACAAAAAAATAAAGGCCGCAAGAGTAGCGACCTGTATGCGGTAGGCAAAGGGCCGAAAACACTATCCTTAAAGTAAAATTTCCTTATTCATTACCTAGAGATTAAAAAAAAGGAGGGTGGTTGAATCGACACAAACCTAGCTAACTGATCAACTTAGCTACAAATCCCAAAGAGGGAGGGGAAAAACTTATCAGTGGTCGACGATGTGATCACATGTCCGCTAAAAGAAGTAGGGCGCTCTAAACTAATTAAACATATAATGTGCGCAAAACAATTTTTTTAGCTCTTCTCTGACACCAGAGAACAAAAGGTTAAACTCAAACTAAACTAAACTTATCTGAACATCCTGACTTTTACTGTCCAAAAGCAACTACCCGGCTGAGTGGCACTACCCTACGACTCTATCTCGACGAACAGGTGCAAGAGACGATCTGGTCACTCCGACAAGACTAGCTCCGCTAGCCCGGAAATATAACAAGCAGGTAGGCCGATGGAGAGATTCAGTCAGGCGTAGAGGCTTCTAACCCCTTGTCGACTAGAACGGCAGCTTACGGCCCCAGGGGGCGGCCCTAGGAAGGAAACATTTTCTAGCAACGAGCCACCACGATATGTGACTCGATCGCTAATATATCATTTTTCCAAAAAAAACAAGTTAGCAGCATTACTAATTATTGATTAAAGAGATTACTTTTTAAACTTTAAATTGAAGTCAATAAAAAAAAACAAAAGTTGAAGACTAACTACTTAAAGCTCCCTCGTAACGATATATTTGCAATCGAGAGAGGAAAAAAAACATTACAATTATAGCCTAATATTAATTTTGTATAAAATTCACTCAAGGGAGACCAACATCCGCAGTTAAAAATACTGATAAAACATTTCATCAAATCAATGATTAAATAAATTGTTCCACGACGGGCACAGATAAAATTCACCATATGTAAAAAGAGTTCCAATCTAAATAATAAACAAAGGCACGAAAATGGGCTCAAATGAAAAGAAAGAGAGTCATACGGCGTGAAATAAACAAATCGCTAGCCTGAAAACCCTGCAATAATAATATTCAGTCGATAAAATAGCTCTTACCGAACTCCACTAATTCAAAAGCAAAATACAAGTATGGTTCAAATATCGAACAAAAATCGCTAAATTATACTAAATAAAACCATCGTACTAGACGAATTTTAATCATCAAATCAGGTTAGCGTGCCTACCCCTTAATTTATGTACTGTCTAATTAGTTAATTAAAATTTATTTAATCAATCGAGCCTAAGGTTCAATAAGGAAACCACTACGGTCAAAAGAGCGCCAAAATATGTATTCTCAATAATAGCTGAGATCGGAGGCCTCCCTTAATACTATATTTAAGTATAAACGAATTACTAGCTAATTATCATCGACCAAGTTCCCCGGTTTAGTGTCTAATTCAAAATCAAACGCATCAAGCACGAATAATTAGACGTCGCTTGCAAAAACAAATATTAAAATTAAAAATAGAACATAATTTCCATGGTAAAGATTCTAATTTCGGTACGATAATGAAATTTACAACAAAACCGCAGTCTTAGCATCGATTAATTAATGATTGGGGCAAAAGTTGCCATCAGAAATGCAAATACGAAAGCAATAATTATATAGTCCCCCGGTATATAAACCGCCTCGGAATGGTCCAGTGAATCGGGCCACTAAAATCGCGGAAAATCTACGACACTAGTCGTCGGAAATAAAATAAAATGAATAACTCGATCCGTTCATAAAAATCGCCTCTTTAATTAGGATGACGACACACCGAAATAATTAGGCTTAATTATTTGAGTCCGAAATAAACGATAAATAAAGTAATGCAATAAGAAGCGGTTAAATTAGACCCGAAAATCGCGAAATAAATGCTAATAATAAAGGAAACTCACCTCGTTTAAATACGGAGGGCACTCTATTCAGTACACCAAAAAAAACACGACGAAAATGGCTGGCTTTCCCAAAGGCAGTCGTTTCAAAACCCAACTAGCAAATATAGTTCCCAGTCCTTTTTTAAAAAGTCACTGCCCCTAAAGTATAGTTCCTAGACCCACCCTGCCACTTAAAATGTTACTCTATAAGGAATAGTCACTGAAGTATATTTCGAGAGGGACCGGTTAGTGCCTACCTACCATAAAAGTGGAAAATAAACACCCCGATTCCAAGTGACAAACATGTAATTTAAAGAAGTGGCTGGAACTACCCTAATCTTCGAATATGACACCATAAAAGACTAAAAACTTTATAGTAACTTTTTAAAGTAGCGGTCACTAACAAGTGCTATTATAATGCCTCCATTAAGTTTTTGTTACTTTATAGTAACAATTTAAGTTACGGGGTAGTGGCGGCCACGACACCTAGTTACTTCTAATTTATAGTAGCATTGAAAGTAGCAAAATGGTTACTGCTACCTTCCTAGGTCACTATAAAGTTATTGTTTCTATAAAGTTGCCTCTGGGTAGTTACAATTGTCACTTTATCAATCCGAAGATTTTAAAGTTCCAAACGGGTTGGGTTGGCCTAATATATTATCGTTCCCGCTACTTTGTGGAAGCATATGGAACTATAAAGTATTTTTCGGATTAAACGGCCATATTTTTTTCATGGCTTTTCAGACGAACAGCCAAATGGCTCAAACATTTTGCGCTTTCAAGCTAAATATACCTAGACTAAAGCTTTTTTCCTTAAGTTATTTTGTTATTTTTGACTGTGGACTAATAAGTTTGACGCCAGTTTCAAGCAAATTAATTTTTTTTATTTTATTACTACATGAGTTTCTATTGCAAATAATATAATAATTTGAAATGTTGTGAGAGGCGCTCGAAAATTTTTTCATATAAACCCACTATTTTATTCAGTAAAGTCGATTGCGTTTTGGAGTTTACCTACAAAAGGAGCTAAAATCGCATGGTAAATACCAAAAAAATAATAATGGCTTCCATAATTATTTTCCATCATGACATTTATTTTTATGAAGTGTGAAATTGCCTGAAGAGGTCGCTGCGAATAAAGTTTAACAGTTTAACGAAAGTTCCACATATCGGTGGAAAACACTTGGCTGCCACGAACCCGCGACTGGGCAGCTTCGTAACACATCATAGTAACTCTTTTGGTGGCAAAAACTACCCAATACACTACCCGGCCACCCAAAATATTTCCCCATTTTGGTCGCAGTTACTTAGCAGCTACGAATATACGACGTAGCCGCCGATGGTCACCGCCCACTTTGTAGTGGCTTTGATAGTAGCAGTTACGTATCTGCCACCATAAATGCTAGTTGGGAAACCCACACTTCGCGGATTTTCCGAATGATACAGCACTACAACTGCTCAGAACGAGGATCCCAAAATCAAACGGAAATATTTCAGGCGAGGAACAAAAAAACTTTCAAAACTCGACTTCTTCTCACGACTGCTCTTCTAGAAAAAGATCGACCTTTTCCGCGGCAAAACCGGTCTCTCGAACCATTCAGCCCGCGCACTTTGTAGTGCGCGCAAAGTATCCATCCTTAAAAGCTACGTGCTAGGACGGAACTGCTACAAGGGTCCTTCAAAACATACGCAATAAGCAATAATCCAAAAATGGAAGGTTACAACACGTTGACGACACTAGCAGTTTCTCATTGGTTCTCAACACTCGATTTACTGGCAAGTAGGCATCGACGAGCAAGATAAGGAAAAGACTGTCTTTTCTACCGGAAGTGGTTTATATCAGTTTAAAGTTATGCCCTTCGGACTATGCAATGCCCCCGTTACTTTTGAGCGTCTTATGGAAGTTGTTCTACGAGGCCTCACTTGGAAGACATGCCTGGTAGGTATATCTTGATGATATACAGGGTGGTGCAACCAAGATGGGGTGGACGGTTGTGGGTAAACGGTAAGGAATTTCGAAAAAATATTTTTTGCATGTTGTTGATAGTCAAATACGCTATGTTTTAAAAATATAGCCATAATACAGGGTGGTCCGAAAAAGTCGTGGCAAACCAAACTTGTATTTTTTTAAATGGAACACCCGGTATATAATTATCCCAATTTATTCTCCTCTTGATTGCAATCACTTTGATATAAGGTTTATTAGGGCTAAAACTTATAGTAAGGGATTGGGGCGCGGTTAAACTTGAAAAAATGCTCAGAGTTCGGTAATTATTTGACAGCATTTGAAACAGGTACAGAAAACCCAAATATTTCATGAAACGTATCATATCCTTGAATACAATAATCGCTTACAATTTGTTTAAAATTATTCATTGTTATACAGGGTGACCAAGTTTTGCAAATACACCCTGGACTCATTTTTTTTAAATGGAACACCCTGTATATTTTATTTTCATGTTAAAGATAACATTTCTAGCTTTCAAAAAATACCATACATGATACTTCTCTGACCAATAGTTTTGTAGTAAAATAGCACTGAAAACAAATTTTCTTATTTCTTCCATTAACGAGGGCGTGCCTCAGGACGCAATACTTTCACCAACTCTGTTCTTCGTCTATATTAATGACATGCTGACCGAAAGTTTTGAGGATAACAGTACCCTTGTCTCAAAATTTAGATCTGAAAAACTTTTACGAGCTACTGAGGCTTATCACCGCAGACAGGAGCAGATTACAGCAATTAATAAAGACCTGGAGAAAGTTCAAACTTGGGGGCGACAGAAATTTGGTCCAGTTCAATGCAGCAAGGACACAAGCAGCCACGTTTACCGAGAGGGCCAATAATTCGGACCCTGACATCATTATGGCGGGATCGACCATTCCTTCATCCTCGTCAATCGGACTGTTGGGTATCTCGGTCAACAGTAATATGTCCTGGCATGACCACGTTGCTATTTCGCAACAAAAAACTGTATACACCCCAGCAGTTACTCTTGCTCTATTAAGCGCAAATAAGACCGTGCTTAGAGTATTGCTCACATATCTGGGCTGCCGCACCAAAGCACACTGGATTCCATCTAGAAGAGAGCTGTTCGTCTTGTCGGCGATCCGGAGTTGCCTCGGAATCTGGATAGTCTGGAATACCGCAAACGTGTGGCCGAGATGTCCCTATTTTACAGATACTTTTACGGCCGATGTTCCCAGGATTTGACCCACCTCATCCCGCACCTGGCAACGCCTGCCAGACAGTCACGACAGACGGCAAGAGCGCACCAGTTCGTCGTACAACTGGAAACACCTATAGAACATCGCTTTACAAAACCTCCTTTGTCTAACGCACTGCTTCACTCTGGACTCACTCACTCCCAGGATCTGGGAGTTCCCCCCTAATTACAACCTACAACTATTCAAGAACCGTGTCAATCAACATCTTCGCACACACACACCGCTCGTAGAGCGCCATAGGATTTCCCTTTAGTGTGTGTGCCACTACCATAAAAAAAAGAAACTGATAATTGATTATCTTTGATTGAAACTGGTTTTTTAATTTACTTTACGTTTCCTAAAAACAATAATTTTCTGTTTCTTGAAATATTTCTAATTAACATGTAAAAGTTTCGGGTCTCAGTTTACTTAACTTATGATTATTAGGTCATCTACACTTAACTTGTGAATAATGAATTATGTTCATTATGCTGTAGTAGCTTTCACAAATTCCTAATTCTTCTGTTTCATTTATGATGGTGTCATGTCTTAATAATAATCAACTTAAAATCAGCATAATCGTATTAGAATGCAGAAAATTTGTTTTCAGTGCTATTTTACTACAAAACTTTTGGTCAGAGAAGTATCATGTATGGTATTTTTTGAAAGCTATAAATGTTATCTTTAACATGAAAATAAAATATACAGGGTGTTCCATTTTAAAAAAATGAGCCGAGGGTGTATTTGCAAAACTTGGCCACCCTGTATAACAATGAATAATTTTAAACAAATTGTAAGCGATTATTGTATTCAAGGATATGATACGTTTCATGAAATATTTGGGTTTTCTGTACCTGTTTCAAATGCTGTCAAAAAATGACGGAACTCTGGGCATTTTTTTAACTTTAACCGCGCCCCAATCTCTTACTATCAGTTTTAGCCCTAATAAACCTTATATCAAAGTGATCGCAATCAAGAGGAGAATAAATTGGAATAATGATATACCGGGTGTTCCATTTAAAAAAATACAAGTTTGGTTTGCCACGACTTTTTCGGACCACCCTGTATTATGACTATATTTTTAAAACATAGCGTATTTGACTATCAACAACATGCGAAAAATATTTTTTCGAAATTCCTCACCGTTTACTCACAATCGTCCACCCCATCTTGGTTGCACCACCCTGTATAATGGTAATGGGAAGAACCTTCGAAAAGCACCTACAAAACCTGCATGAAGTGTTTACTAGAATCAAGAATGCTCAGCTCTTACTGAATCCACAGAAATGTTTATTTCTTTTCCAACAAAAACTAGGCATCGACGAACAAGATAAGGAAAAGACTGCCTTTTCTACCGGAAGTGGTTTATATCAGTTTAAAGTTATGCCCTTCGGACTATGCAATGCCCCCGCTACTTTTGAGCGTCTTATGGAAGTTGTTCTACGAGGCCTCACTTGGAAGACATGCCTGGTCTATCTTGATGATATAATGGTAATGGGAAGAACTTTCGAAGAGCACCTACAAAACCTGCATGAATTTGTTTACTAGAATCAAGAATGCTCAGCTCTTACTGAATCCAATGAAATGTTTTCTTTTCCAACAAAAAGTTGAAATTCTCGGGTATGTCGTGTCATCAGACGGAATCCAAACCGACCAACGGAAGATTACAGAAATAAGAACTGGCCTCGTCCTCGCGACAAACATGAACTGCGGAGCTTCCTTGGATTATGTACTTATTATAGAAGATTTGTTGAAGGATTTGCAAATATAGCTGCACCTCTACTACATAAGCTCACTGAAGAACGAGCAAATTATAACTGGGATCATAACTGTGATCCTGCGTTCAGCAAATTAAAAGCGGCTCTATGTCTAGTCCAATATTGGGATATCCGGAACAAAATGGTAAATTTTTATTGGACACAGACGCAAGCAACACCGGCATCGGATCAGTTTTATCACAAGTACAAGCAGGAGGAGAACGAGCTATCGAATACTACAGTCGAACACTTTCGAAACCTGAACGTAACTACTGTGTAACCCGAAAAGAGCTTTTGGCAATAGTACGGTCTGTTGAGCATTTCCATCAATATCTGTATGGACAAGAATTTCTGATAAAGACTGATCATGCAGCACTTAAATGGCTTTTGGATATGAAACAGCCTGAAGGACAGGTAGCCAGATGGCTTGAAAAGTTACAACAATATGTACTGGGCATATAAGGTCACAAGGGTATTGACTTCATATCCTGTAAACTATGTTTAATTTGTTAAGCAATACACAATATATTGCAATTGCCCAGCACAGCTTTTTGACGATTATTATTACATTAGGTAATCAGGTTATTGTTTAATTAATATAAGATTGCATACTGTGCATTTTGGCCAGCATATACGAATATTAAATTATAACAAATATAGTTTTATCGAAGCTTTCGTGATGTTCTTAATTCTCCTCAACCTATGAGAACCAAGCTGATTACATGGCGATCCTGCCAGCGGCGTTCGTGTGTCCTTAAGATGTTTGTAAAGTCGTTGGTTGAATTCAAACAATGGTAAAGTAAAGTAATGATGAAGTTATTGTGATTGTGTCAAGAAAATGGGGAAAAACTCATCCTGACGATATATATGGGTCGATTCCAAAATCGATCCCATCAGGGAACTTCAACCAGTGGTACCCAAACCGGGGCTGGCATCAATGGAACGGGCTAGTTGTGGGCGCAATGCCGCTAGTTCGCAACGTTGGACACGTCAGCTTCTAGGACCACTCCTGAGGCAAACTTCTGTAGCGGATAGCGGATTATATAATATTAAGGTAAATGAGTAGTGTAGGATTAAGTGATTTTAAAGAACTATACGCATCCGTGCATAAGTTTTGTAGTAACATTGTTAAAGAACCTACCGAGAGAAGGGTAAATTTAGAAAGAGTACATAAATTGTTGTTAGAGATCGGTATATTAGAAGATAATTTCAGTACTTTAAAATTAGAATTTGGTAAAATTGAAAGAGATTCAGCGGAGCAGCAAGCAGCTTCTAAATATATCAAAGAAATCGGGAAAATTCTTTATAATTGTAGACATATACTATTAGAGAGGTTAAGCGTTATAGTAGAAGGTAAGGAAAGTGAAGAGGTATTAGACATTGTACAAGGTGATAAAAGTTTAAATATGACTGAAAAATTTGACTTGAGAACAGCCGCATCCTTGTTGCCGTGTATTGATGGTAATGAGGATACAACTAATCAACTAATTGACTCTATTCAACTTTATAGCGAACTGCTGAATGACGATGGTAAAAAACATTTAATAAATTACGTTCTGAAAACTAGATTATCGCGTAGTGCAAAACTACGGCTAGAAAATACTTACAATACAATTGACCGCTTACTAGCTGATATAAAAACACATTTACTTACAAAAAAATCTGCAACTGCGTTAGCAACTGAATTACATAATATTAGACAAGACGGGAAGACAATTGACGACTACGCAAAACAGATAGAAGAATTATTTCTCAATTTAACTATAGCTCAAGCAAATGGCAATGATAGAAACATTACAATTCTTAGAGATGTCAACGAAAAACTTGCAATTAATGCCTTTTCCAATGGACTAAAAAATACTGAACTGCGAACAATAGTAAAAGCTAGGGACTATTCCACACTAAAAGACGCTATAGTAGGCGCAAAAGATGAAGAAAAACTTAAGTTCTCAAATTCCAGTATGTCTGTATTTCATATGAGACAGAATAATAATAATTCGAATAGATTTAACAATTACGGTGGTCGTGGAAGAGGTTTCTCAAATAGATTTAATAACAATCGAGGTAGACCTTTTAATAATAATACTAGGTCGGGCAGTATAAATCCGAGAAATTTTAATAACAATAATTTCCGTAGACTAGGTCGAGGCTCCCGTGGAAGTCGTTCGTATTTTCGTGGCCATCAGCAAAATCGTAATATGGGTCAACAGAGATCTTATTTTACAGACGTAAGTGGATCAAATTATAACAATCCAAACCTTATGTCAAACGAAATTCCGTACGCAGAAAATTCAAATTTAAACCCGGGAATAAGCGGAATAGAGCAGAATAGGCGGTTTTTTCGTTCCTAACAATAAGTGTAAAAATTTAGAAGAACATGTAGTTTTAAGCTTAAATGGTATGAATTTTATTCAGGTGCATTACGAAATGCAAGATATGCTATTTTTAATAGACACCGGAGCTAGTATTAGTGTATTTTTTTCAGATTACTTAAGAAAAGGTGAATATGTTGATACATCAGAAAAGGTAAAAATAATGGGTATAAGCGGTTCTACATTTTCCCTAGGCGCAACAAATGTTCGATTTTCGCTAAATAATATTGAAATTGAACACGAATTTTTAGTACTTAATAAATTTAATTCAGGTATACAGGGTGTACTAGGTTCAGATTTTTTTTCGAAATACGGAGCAAGCATAAATTACGAGACATCAATATTTTCTTTTTGGGTTAACGATAACAAGGTATCGGTACCTATGATGTCGAATTTCGATGATTATATTTCAATACCACCTAGAAGCGAAATAGTAAAATACTGCTTAGCCGATCGTACCAGTGACTGTGTTATTTCTTCTGAGGAGTTGTGTGAGGGTGTGTTCGTTGCAGGTGTTATAGCGAGACCGGAGAATGGAAGAATTGCCGTGAGATTTCTGAATGTAAATGACCGCGAAATTAAGGTTAAAAATTTCACACCTAGATTAGAACCTATTGAGAATTATCAAATCTATAACTTTAACAAAAACGATAATTTATCTGTAGAACGCGTAGATAAAGTCTCAGATCTAATAGACACGTCGTCGCTAAACAACGAAGAAAAACTTTCAATCGAAAAACTATGCGCAAAATATGCAGACGTCTTTCACTTAGAGGGCGATTCTCTTACGGTTACTAATCTTTACCAACAGAGACTACAGCTCAAAGAAAACGCGGTTCCAGTTTATGTAAAACCTTATAGGCTTCCCCAGGCTCAAAAGTCAGAGATACATAGGCAGGTTCATAAAATGCTTGACGAGGGTATTATTGAAGAGGCTAAGTGCGAATGGTCTTCACCCCTTTTAATCGTACCTAAAAAAGCTACTAATGGCGAAAGGAAATGGAGAGTCGTTATTGACTACAGACTCGTAAACCGTCAATTAAAGGATGAAAAAATGCCTCTACCTTGCATCTCTGAAATATTAGACTCACTATCAGGAGCATTGTACTTTTCTCATCTCGATTTATCTCAAGGATACTACAAAGTCGAGTTACATAAAGATGGTAGGCCTTACACAGCATTTACTACTAATGAGGGTCACTTTCAAATGAGAAGGTTACCTATGGGTTTAAAAATTAGTCCAAGTGCATTTTCTAGACTCATGACTGTTGCATTTTCTGGGTTAAATTATGAGTCTTGTTTTATTTATTTGGACGACCTAATAATATTCGGGAACTCATTACAACAACATAATAAAAATCTTGTTAAAGTTTTACAAAGACTTAGAGAAGTAAATTTGAAATTAAACCCTAATAAATGTGATTTTCTTAAAAAACAAATTTTATATTTAGGCCATGTGATTTCTTCAGATGGAATTTCTCCAGATCCCGAAAAATCCAGAGTGATAGCTAAATATCCAATACCTAGAAACGCTGATGAAGCTAAACGGTTCGTTGCATTTGCAAATTATTATCGAAAATTTATAAGTAATTTTGCACAAATAGCTCAACCTCTTAATGAATTATCGCGGAAAGGAATAAACTTTAATTGGACAGGCAAGTGTCAAACAGCATTTGATATTTTAAAAAAGGCACTTATAAATCCACCTGTATTACAATATCCAAATTTTTCAGAAAATAATACATTCATTCTTAAAACAGATGCTAGTGGTTATGCTATTGGTTCGGTTCTATGTAATGGTAATGACAAGCCAGTAGCGTACGCTTCTCGTGTTTTAAATAAGGCCGAAAGGAATTACTGTACCATCGAAAAAGAATTGCTAGCCGTTGTTTGGAGTGTAAAACATTTTAGACCGTATCTGTATGGCAGAAAATTTGAAATACTTACGGATCATCGTCCACTCGTATATTTATTTAGCATGACAAACCCATCAAGTAGATTAACTAAATTTAGATTAGTTTTAGAGGAATATGATTTTACGGTAAATTACATAAAAGGTACACATAATGTTACAGCTGACGCTTTGTCGCGTATAAAAATCGATGTGAACGAACTGAAAGAAATGAGTGAGGGAATGATTAATAGTGTGAATGTGATTACGCGAGCACAGGAAAAAAATCAACAAATCAAAGAACAGGAAGATTTAATAAATTCTACGGATGAAAGGCTTGATCACCCTGGAATTGTAGAAATATTAAAACGACCTGATAATACTATAGAATTACGGCCGATAGGAAAAGATGCATTTATTAAATATAAAAATAAAATAAACCATGGTAAAAATATGAATTATGCAAATTTTATATACGACGAAAAACTGCAAGTAATTTATTTTTGTCGAGATTACCGATCGACGTTTGACCTAGGTACATCGTTGAGGAATCTTGGAAATGTGTGCACAAGGTATAAAATTGCAGAAATATGTATAATAAAAAATATACAGACTAGTCAATTTATTAAAGATATATCGCGATATAAAAACGAAATATTAGAAAACGGTATTAAAATATGCATTATTAAGGACATAAAACGTATTGAAGACAAAGAAACGAGACAATTGATACTAAACGATTTTCACAACCTTTATACAGGAGGACATGCGGGTACTAACCGTATGTACAACAATATTAAGAAGTTTTATTTTTGGTCAGGTTTGAAGCGAGATGTAGATCAGTTTGTCAAAAAGTGCGATGAGTGTCAAAGATATAAATATAGTAAAGCTACCAAACAGCCAATGACAATAACATCTACAGCTACTTCAGCTTTCCAAAAAATTTTTCTTGATTTAGTTGGACCTATAAAGACTGACATTAAAAACAATTCATATATATTAACAATTCAGTGTGAACTCAGCAAATTTATAGAATGTTATCCATTACAAACGAAAGAAGCTTATGATGTAGCTAAGTCTTTTGTGGAGAATTTTGTACTACGGTATGGAATTCCACAAGAAATTGTCACAGATCAGGGAAAAGAATTTTTGGCAAACCTGTTTCAGGAATCATGTAAATTGCTAGGAATTAATACCTTAAATTCAACAGCTTATCACCATGAAACTCTAGGAGCTTTGGAAAACTCTCACAAACATTTAGGAGCTTATTTACGTATTCAAGTGCCACAACATGCAGATAGTTGGAGTACGTGGGTACCATATTGGTGCTTTGCGTATAACAACACTGTGCATACCGAAACCAAATATACTCCTTATGAACTTGTGTTTGGAAAACAAAGCCAAATACCATCAAATATTGCCAATAACATAGATCCATTATATAACTTTGAGGATTATCCTAAAGAGCTTAAATATAGACTTCAAACTGCTTGTAATGATGCTAGAAATAATTTGATTACATCCAAACAAAACCGGAAAATAAATTTCGATAAAAAATGTATTAATGTAGAGTATAACGTGGGAGATAAAGTGTTGATTCTCAACGAAAATAGGAATAGTAAATTAGATGCTTTGTATATAGGACCTTACGAGGTATTAGAAAATAAAAATCCAAATGTAGTGTTAAAAATAAATAATAGAAATGTAGAAGTACATAAAAATAGGATTAAGCTTTATTATGATTAGGATTAAGCTTTATTATGATACTAACTATATTATAAGTATTATAATTATATCTATCTATATATCATAAAAAAATATATATTGCTGTCTCAATATATATATATTTTTTTTTCGCCAGGGAGGTGTACTGGGCATATAAGGTCACAAGGGTATTGACTTCATATCCTGTAAACTATGTTTAATTTGTTAAGCAATACACAATATATTGCAATTGCCCAGCACAGCTTTTTGACGATTATTATTACATTAGGTAATCAGGTTATTGTTTAATTAATATAAGATTGCATACTGTGCATTTTGGCCAGCATATACGAATATTAAATTATAACAAATATAGTTTTATCGAAGCTTTCGTGATGTTCTTAATTCTCCTCAACCTATGAGAACCAAGCTGATTACAAATATAATTTTAAGGTTTAGCACAGGGCAGGGAGATTGCACAATAATGCAGATGCTTTATCCATAAGGCCATGCTAGGATAATTATTATCCTCGCATGGCCTTATGGATAAAGCATCTGCATTAGTGTGCAATCTCCCTGCCCTAAAAATTATATTGTTGTAACTAATTGTATGCATTGTCAAATAATAGATCAACAAAAAGGAATTACTCCCATTAGGCAAATGAAATTTGAGGTTGATCAGTAGTGGACCACAGAGCAACTTAAAAAGGATCAGCTTGAGGATAGTGAAATAGCACTATTGCTAAAAAAGCTAAAGAAGAACATCAACCAAGACCAAGCTGGAGAGAGACTTCAACTAAAGGATTTGGTTTTAAAACTCTGTGGGATCAGTGGGACTCCCTGGTGGTGGAAAATGGACTTCTTAAACGAGCCTGGGAAAGCGCCGATGGAAAAGTCGTGAAGACACAGTTAGTGGTACCAAGGAAGAAGATATCGGAAGTCCTGGAGGAAGTTCATAATGGAAAGTCTGGTGCTCATCTCGGAGGGAACAAAACGATTGACAAGATCCGCGACAGATTTAACTGGGTCAACTACTGCCAGGATGTGAAATCGTGGCGTCGGCAGTGCTCAACCTGTGCCGCCAGTCAAGGACCCAAAACAAGATCTAGAGGAAAAATGAAATAGTATCATGTGGGCCTACCATTTGAGCGTAGAGCCATTGACGTAGCTGGCCCTTTTCCAGAAACAAATAATGGCAACAAGTACATATTAGTGGCAATTGACTACTTCAGTAAATGGCCTGAAGTATTTGCGATCCCCAATCAAGAAGCTGTTACCATAGCAGAGGTCCTCGTGAATAACCTATTCAGCAGATTTGGTGTTCCGTTAGAGCTGCACTCAGATCAAGGACGCAACTTTGAATCCAAGGTTTTCCAGAAAGTCTGTGATTTACTCAACATCCATAAAACACGGACTACAGCCTTACATCCACAATCAGACGGCATGGTTGAGAGGTTTAACAAGACCATTGAAGAAAATTTGTCAAAGGTCTAAAGGTCATAGATGAACATCAGAAAGATTGGGACCAACACATACCACTATTTTTGATGGCCTATAGATCAGTAGTCCATGACACGTTTACCCTGTGACCTATTATTCGGAACGCCAGACAATCAGAATATGGAAATTCAAGACTACGCGGGCTCCCTTAAGGAAAAGTTACTATACATCCATGAATTAGTCAGAGAAAACACAGAGAAAGCCAGTGACCGAATGAAGACACGATATGATCTCAAAGCTAATTCTATGGGATTTGAGATGAACGATAAAGTCTGGTTATATAATCCGCAAAGGAAGAAAGGAAGATCTCCCAAGCTAACGTCAGTATGGGAACGACCCTATACAGTCATCAAAAGAATTAATGACGTAGTGTATGAAATTCAACGTAGCCCCAGAAGCAAACTGAAAGTTTTCCACCTCGACAGGCTGAAAGCATATCACGGACATGAAGTAGCTGATCGGGACGATCAGGTTTAAGAGGGAGGCAATGTTACGGCTAGCAACCATCCGAATGTTTTTGTGCTACCCTTTAGAACTAGCCGCCTTGCCTCGTCTATGTATGAGTCATCGCCGCGCCGGCCGCGAAGATTCAGGAACGCTGGAATTATCTCGATGCACTGGCCGAGAATCAAAAAGTGGCCTCGCTTCTTCCCGAGTATTCGTGATATACTTGAGATAGCAGACCATAAGCACTAGCGTCTAGTCGTTACGCTATAACTTTTGCAACAAACTACGGGCACGTTATTACACTTTTCGCATGGCCCTCCGCTCGCTTAGCTCGCTACGGGGGCGCAAGAAAAGGAAACTAACCAGGTGCTAACCAAAACTACCCCAATACATACCCAAAATCAAGAAAAAAAAACTGTTTAGAAACTTAACCTTAAAAAAACAAAAAAAAGCAACGGGGTGTGAACCCGGGCCGCCGATAGCCACCGAATTGAGACCTAACCATCTAGACCTCTCGACCACGAGGGCTCTGCGCTAAATTGATTGCATCGCGAAGACATGGCGCGAATGCAATCGCTCGAGTCAACGCCATCTACACTAGATGGCGTTGGAGACAACGGTCAACGTAAGCGTGGGAGGGCGCTAGGGGGGAGGGGTTGCAAAAAGTTATTTTAGGCTATGGTTATAGCGTAACGGCTAGACGCTTCTCTTAAGAAGGCGATTCGAAAACCCTCGTATAAAGTTGAGAAGTAAGGATGCGCATTCAAGGGGTCCTAGGCATAAAAGAACAAGCAGATGTTGGCGAGGAAGAGAAATTTGCAACTAGGAAGACTTGTAAAATTTGGCCTGCAAAAAAAAAAAAAAGAACGCCTTACTTTTGTATAATGTGTAAGCGCACAGTTTGTTTAGAATGCAGTAGAAAGATATGCAAAAATTGTTCTGTTTGAGAAATAAGGTACAAATAGCCTATGCAGATTTCTTATTTTCTGTTTTTTTCCTAGCTATCAGTTTTTTTAGTTAACTAATATAATGTTCTATTTAACTTTAGAGTGAAATTTCGTTCGGTTGTTTACTTTTCTGTTTTCTTCTAGATTTAAGATGCATGTAAAATCCATAAATGTTATTAACTGTGTAATAAATAATTTTTTCTACTACCGTGCGTAAAATACTCACTTTACGCACTCTCTAAGATTCGTAAAATAGGCCTTTTTAATTTGCAGTGCGTAAAGTAAGTTATTTTACGCACTAGTGCGTAAAGTAAATCTGACATATTTTTGACGTTTAAGGCAGTGCGTAAAATAATTTATTTTACGCACTAGTGCGTAAAGCAATTTTATATTATTTTTCTTTTTTCCTATATTTTTCGGTATTAGAAAAAATTTTGTATGCTACTAATGTGTAAAGTACCCTTTTGTTATTCATGGGATTGTCTCATGAGCCGTAGGCGATATTCCCATTCATAAAAAAGGGTCACTTTACACACTTGTTACATAAATAACTGTTGTAAAATTGTTTGTTTAATAATATATAATGACCTTTTCAAACTACCAATATTAAAATTTGCCTGAAAAAATGTTTTTTTTTTATTTTTGTCGGAGTTTTCGAAAAGTACGACTCACGAGTCGTCACGTCTGTTACAACGCTATAATGGGTGTATCTCACATCTGTAGTTACGAGTTAAACCTTCAAGAAATGTTTACTTTTGGAAATAACGTTTCAAAAATAACTACCGCCGATTTAAAGATAAAGCTTACCAGTGAACAATCTGTTAATTACCATACCATCCATATCGAATATCGGAAATAGAACGAGAAATCATATCTGATTTGCTTAAAAATTATATAAGGCTATTTTCTCGCGTCCACTTATGTTCAAACCAGTTTTCAAACCAAGTTGAAAATATTTATTAGATGACGTCATCAGTTTTGACCCCAAGATTAAAAATATTTTAAACCAGAAACAAAGTGTCAAAAATTACAAATTACAGCATAACCAATAAAATTAATCTTTCGTGAATTCGTGTCGTGTCAGAAAATTCATCTAATTTTCATTTACCATCCAAAATGAATGAAATTTTGGCTTTTATTAATCGACCTTCAGTAGCGAAGCCAATCTTGTTATGGTGGCTGAGAAGCAACGAAGAACATTCATGTGCCCTTTTTATATTCGCTGTTTCAAGAAGAGCACATCAGACCCGATGATTATTTGGAAGGCTGGTTGCCACAATATTTTTTTGAATATGATTTTTTTACCTATTCCAGAAGAGCACATCAACATTTCAAAATTTGCTAACGTTTGTTACTAGTGGCGTGTGTCCAAGCTTCAAATCTTGACCAGATCCCGGGAGCGATATTTCAGTTACTAGTGCACTTGTGAATGCAAGCGGTTAACCTGCAATTGGCTTCGCTCGCTCCGGGGCTCAAGAAAAAGAAACTAACCAAGTGCTAACCCTACCCAAGAGAAACCCTCCTCCCGCCTGATGAGTCTTGGGCTTGCGCGCGCATCATAGACACATTTCTGACAAATAGATTTCTTTAGGATCCAGAGAAATAGGAATTGCTATCAGTCGGTTTCGTGGCGCAGTGGTTAGATACTGTGGATGTGGTACGGCAGCCCGGGGTTCGATTCCCGTGGCAAAACCTGTTTTTTAAGGTTATGTTTGTAAAAAGTTTTTTCTTCATTTTTGGCATATCTTGGATAGTTTTAATTGGTTGTGCCCCCGTAGCGAGGCGTGAAGTGAAAAAAAAAATACAAATGTAATCATTATGAATTGTAATGCGCGCGCAAGCCCAGGACTCGTCAGGTGGGAGAACTCGGCGGATGGTAACAAAAAATGGTGGAGAGCGGAGTGACATCGCCGCCTTGAGCACTAATCGAGGAACAATTATAATTTTTAATTACATATTATCATCCGTGTAATTCGCGTGGAATAAAATAAATATATTTTGTGTTAAAATTATCTTTTAGGTATAGTCTATACGAAGTCAGTGTAAACAGCAATAAATCAAAACTCGATTGACAGCCCGCAATTCCTTTGAATAATTCGGCATATGCTCACAAATTCTTTTTACTTTTACGCGGTACAGCACTGACTGTCGTTAAAATCATACGATTTAAATGCTGTATATTCGGGCCACCAAACAGATATAGCAATAAAACGATAAAAGCGTCTGGAGACCCGATGTAATTTTCGATACCGCATACTCCAGCGCCATCTAGAGTAGGTGGCGTTGACTCGAGCGATTGCATTCGATGTTTTCGTGATGCAATCAATTTGCAGCAAGAGCCCTCGTGGTCGAGAGGTCTAGATTAACCATCTAACCGTCTCAAATCGACGGCTCGGGTTCAAACTTCGTTGCTTTTTTTTTTTCATTTTTGTTAAGGTTGTTTCTAAACAGTTTTTTTTCTTGATTTTGGGTATGTCTTGAGTTAGTTTGGGTTAGCACCTGGTTAGTTTCCTTTTCTTGAGCCCCCGTAGCGAGCGGAGGGCCATGCGAAAAGTAAAATATTATTCGGCGTGCCCGTACTTTGGATGCACCTTTTACGAAATATTTTGCTTTATCTAACTAAAAACCAGGATATATTTAACAAAAGCCGTATTATATACAGCAGCTTGCATGTGTTTCCGAATACGTTCACAAAGAATCCCCCTTCTTTGTGAATACACTCCACGCAAGGCCACCTATGTATTATAGGTGGCCTTTAGTATCGAAAATTTAGTAGGGTCGCTAGACGCTTGTTAAAACGATTACCAGCTCCTGGCCCCCATAAATAATCCGGCGATCCTCTATAAAGCAAACCTTTTCGTAGTGGAGCGCATTTAACTGTTGTAGTGTGTTGTTTCCAAATTGCTTTTAATGTTATAACAATCGTCTATGGCAAATAAACAATTATGTCCTACAGTCGTTATAATTAAATACTTATGAATAAATTACTTATTATAATAACATTTGTTTTATTTACTACAGTATTTATATTTTATTATAAGAAGGTATAAGCCAGGTATAAATCCTCTCACCTATCACCGGTCAGTGCCCGGTTTTATTGCTATATCTGTTCGGTGGCCCGAGTACGAGGAGCCGTCATTAAGGATTTTTATTTTTATTTCATGCATTTCAATGAAAATCTTTAAGAAATTGATCGTACCCCAATTTCCTAGCCGTTTACACTGACTTCATATAAACTTTAACAATTGCATATACGGTTTTCTGCTGTTTTTGGATTATATAGAACAATTTTTATATACACATTCTAATGTTCTTAGGGATTACAAATATACTGGGAAAAGAGGAATTGTTTTTTTAATAATTAATTAAAAAAAATACAAACAATATAACCTTAAAAAGACTTCCGCTTTGGAATTGGCGGTGTTCGGACGTGGGTAGGGAGCCTGGTTTTCTAACCTGACTTCGCACGGGAAGTGCACGTGATTCGCGGCTGGAAGCGTTTGGGGCCCCGTTGGTTCGAAAGGGAAGTCGCGGCCGGTTGGGACGGTGTTTAGGGTGGGTCGCTTAATGTAGGGTCGATTCCTACGAAGATTCTTCCAGATTTTCGCACGTGATTACGTAATCTGAAGGAGGTCGGGGCTGTGGACCCTGTGGAGATGAGAAGTGTCTCTGACAGCAACTGGTTATATCTGCATTGAGTGAAGCCCCTTTGCATAAGACTCTAACCGAGCAATCCGAGCATGTACAAGATTTAAATGTGTGTGAATGTCCAGCCGGTGGTGTTCGAACCTTAAAACAAGCCGTGCATGCAACGATCTGAGCCCCCTGGAGTACATACTCGACATACAGGGAGCCCTAAAAATAGTATTTCTATCCATCAGGTGTAACTTATCTGGGATGGGTCGCCCCAGCTCTAACTAAGCCGGATAGATATCTTTACTGGCTGAATTTTCTTACGAAAAAGGCCATAATTGAAAATAGACTAGATAACCTTAAAAAAAATAAAAATCAGTCTCTCTTCTCCGCCAGTATATTTGCAATCACTAAGGACACTAGAATGTGAAATGTGGCATGCCTTGGGTTCGTTTTTGTTGGTTGTGCCCCCGTAGCGAGCGGACGACCATGCCAGAGTACAAATAATATCGAGCAGATTCATTCAGCAACATCGTTTTGATGTTTTTGCATCAAACGCAAAAGCCGCTGCACACCTGCAGCACCGTATAAATCAGCGAGCAGTCTGTCGGGAGAGAATTTTATATGATGCAAAATTATTTCCTCGGTTATTATTTCAACGCGACCCGACACACAATCTCAGGGCGTTTGCACACTGGCTGTAGACTGTCCTGACTGTCCCTCGTATCCGAGCCACCGCAGGCCACGAACCAGATTGATCCAGATTCGCTCCGACGCCGAACACTGTCGGCGAAATTGGAAATTAGTATTCAGTGAACCTACCGTATATTTATTTATACCGTGGCCACGCGTGATGTGAAATATAAACAAGCGTCTAGCAATCGGGCGGAATTTTCGATGCCATAGGCGCAATGGCGAAACGAATAATAGGTATTATTATGGCTTTGCATGGCCCTCCGCTCGCTTCGGGGACTCAATCAACAAGATCCAACCAATACTAACCCAAAATTAAGAAAAAAAGGTAAATTAATAAAAAACAAACATAACCTCAAAAAAAGGTAAACAAAACATCTGTCGCGACGGAACAGCCGTGGAATGACAGGCGTTGTAAAAGTTTTGCTAGAACGTAGAGACATGGATAATTACGATATTTCGTTCTTGTTTCGCCATTGCGTATGCGGCATCGAAAATTACGCTCAATGACCAGACGCTTTTAAATATAATACTACTGACACAATCGCGTTGGGAACGCTTTTAGACCGGCGCGACCTAGCCGCTTTTTAATTTTATTTGTTTACGTTTAAAGTTTGTGTTTTACACGTATTTTATGTTGCAGCTTTGTGTAGCTGTGTATTATCAGGCTATTGAGTTATAATCATGTCTACCTACCTCAAATTTTCGACCTTCGGACCTGCGCATTTGGCAGCAGCTCGGTGTTGTCGTTCTAAATAATCCACTTCTCGCGTGTCCCTCCGCTCGCTCCGGGGGCGCAAGCTAACCCATGGCAATACCCAAGATCAAGAAAAAAACACTGAAGAATATATGAAATAGCACGTACGCATGCTTATTAGATTCTGGGGATAGCGGCGGATAGCGTTCTCCCTGCACTCTGACCGTTGACTTCGGTCGCATTCGGATATAATCGAGCGCTTGCATTCGCGCCATGTCTTCGCGATGCAATCAGTTTGTCCCCCCTTAATATTTATCTATGAGTTTGTCGCAATAACCCTCGTGGTCCAGGGGTCTAGATGGTTAGGTTTCAATTCGGCGGCTCGGGTTCAAATTCCGTTCCTTTTTTTAAGATTAGGTTTCTAAACAGTTTTTTTCTTGATTTTGGGCATATATCTAGTATATGATTTTGGGTATGTCGTGGGTTAGCACTTGGTTAGTTTCCTTGTCTTGAGCCCCGGAGCGAGCGCAGGTTATGCGTCAAGTGAAAAATTAGTCAACTGACGTTACATTTACACTTAATTTATTCACATGCATGATAAGAAACTATAAATATTAATAGACGCTCCATAAATAATGTAATAAATGCTGCATTTATAATTTACAATTTACATGCTTCTTAAAATAGCTTAAGTTAACTGTTCAGAATTTTGCACTTTTCTTTGGTTTTTGTTTGAAAGCTACTACTTCCCAGGGGTAACGTGAAAATAAGGAAATTTTAGCAACGGGTGGCCACAATATATTTGATTTGTGCATATTTCAATTAGTAATTTTTGTTATCATTCTACTAATATTTCACTTGGCGCATGGCCTTCCGCTCGCTTCGCGGAACAACCATAGAAAACTAACCCAATCTAACCCAAGGCATGCCCAAAATCAAGAAAAAACTTATTTTTTCAGACTTAATTGTGATTTTATTAAGAAAAAGTATATGATCCACCGATTTTTGTGTTCTAATCTAATCTGTTCTAAGTATTTAAGGTAAGCTTATTCATTATTCACATTAAAATTGCCCAATCTCTTACAAGCGTGTATCCATGCTTTTCTCAAAACTTCCTCGGAGGGAAACTGGAAAAACCTAATGTCCTTCGCTTTTGTGAAGCCCTGATCGTTTGATTATTCAGTTTGTACACAGCCACAGCACAACGCATTATTTACTACGTAATATTTGACGAGCTATTAGGAATTAAACCTTGATAATAACATAATCCGATTAAATCAAACTTAAGAATCAATTAAAAACTACTTCAAATACTCTGAAAACCGTCATTTGTAATTAGAACAGCTCTAAACAACATTAAAATAGCATAGGTTAAGTGGGCTGCCGCCAAAATCAGCCACCGATGACGTAGTCGACAATCGACAAAGCCTTCCCACATGCGCAATGTCATATCTTCTTTTTTCTTTGATAAAAGAGTAGAAAGCCTTTGTGTTGTTTCCCTTCTGGCAAACGAATCTATTCTATTATAAATATATATTTTGACTAGTCTATTGATTTATTGATGTGTAAACATCTTACGCGGCGGTATGAGCGTAAAACTCGGCAAATGGGACGGAAATGTGTAAACCGATTATAGCCGCTAGGGCGGTATTATATACAATTTTGCCATTTAAAATCATTTTAAACGGATTTTAGACGATAAAAAAGCATATTTTAAATTAACGAACCATCAAAAGTACTATTTATTAATTATTATATTCGCAGTGTATTTGGATCCATATCACAGCTTATTTTTAATGGACGGTTGAATTTAAAATGAATTCCGCTTCAAAATCCACGACAAATTCGTCTAAAGCCAAGGCTATCGTCCTAAAAATGTCCGAATTTTTGGATTTTTATACAATTTTGCCATTTAAAATCGTTTTTAAACGGATTTTAGACAAGATAAAAAAGCATATTATTATTTTAAATTAAACGAATTGTCAAAAGTATTATTCAGATCCCAGACGTTTAAAACAATATTGAGTCATAGCCCTCTTCTAAAATTTGCAAAATTTGGTTATTGACTTTCCCAAATCAAAGGATGTTGACCCAAGATGACTAGGTAAATAAGCTTTTTCCATATGTTGATGTTATTCCTGGTGGCTTAGATTTTCGTGTCGCATTTGTGCAGTGAATTAATCCACTCCGAAGCTGCCAGTAAGTATTATTAAAGAATCCTAACTAATATTATAGATGCGAATGTGTTTGCTTGTTTGTTTCTTACGCTCTCACGCATAAACTGTTCCGATCATCATGAAATTTTGTACAGATATTTTCAAGAGCATAATAAAGAACATAGGACACTTTTAGCTTTTACCCGCGGCTTAGCTCGCGTTGATTTTTACGGTTAGATTTATCCTATTTTGATGTGTAAACATCTTACGCGGCGGTATGAGGGTAAATCTCGACAAATGGGACGGCAATGTGCAAGCGGATGGGGAC
This sequence comes from Pissodes strobi, assembly GCA_016904865.1. Taxonomy (NCBI): domain Eukaryota; kingdom Metazoa; phylum Arthropoda; class Insecta; order Coleoptera; family Curculionidae; genus Pissodes; species Pissodes strobi. The sequence goes on along the minus strand of MU182018.1, from coordinate 169,373 downwards.
GGAAATGTGCAAACGGCTGTGACGTCATAACCATGCGCAGTGATTTTACGAGGGCTGCTCAAATATTTGGGCATGTCGATATAGGATATGTCAGTGTCTCGAGTACTAGCAGACTCGCTCATTTTTTTTCATTAAGAAGACACTTCTGTTATTTGTATATTAACATGTAACTTTTAATTGTTATTTACACATACATACCTATATACTCTTTATTATAAAAATTTAAATCAATATACCCTAAGTAGGTATACCGTGCGTTCAATTTATCTTGATAGCATTTTGATTCGCTGTAACTTTTTTGTTTTTAAAGATATCAAAGTAAACAAAAAATCAAAATGTAGGGTTGGTAACCAAGTTTTTTTCTAAGTTACATATAAAACAAAACACTAACAATTTTTTGATATATAATATAGCGTAGTAAAAACCAATGGAAAAGTCGCGTCCTTCTTGAAAAAAATGTTTTTGGGGTATAACCAGGCGAAACATTTATGACATTATCGAATACGTCATTGGACATCCTAAAAGGCCATTTACGACTTTTTTTTACGGTACCGATTTTTTTTTTAAATCGAAAAATGTATAAACTTTGTAAAAATCAAGGGGTGTTTCACTCATGCAATAGGTGTACAAATCTCATACATTCGTGTTGCAGTCCCGCATACAGTCGATACAGTCTCATGCAGTCAAATGCAATGCATGCAGTCGTATCGTAATACAGTCTTTAGGAATTCCTTGCAGTCGCACTCAGTAGCGTACATTCCATGTACATTCACGAGAAATCGTATGCAGTCGCGTGAAGTCGAGTGTGCAATCTTGTTCAATCTTGTCACAAGACTCTACGTAGAAAGCCACACAAATGAACCTAAGTGCGCGCGCACGCACTATTCCCGTAACTTTTATTTTTAATTTTGTGTTCTTTATTTTTACATTATTTGTTGTAATTTTGATGTGGCAGGAGCTAAAATTTATTATTGGGAGTATATGCATTATGGCTGTATCAAGGGAGAGCGAGAATTTAAAAGAGTATGGTTAATTTCCCGAATGGCCCTCCGCTCGCTTTGAGGCAAAACCAAACCAACTATCCTATACTAGCCCAAATTTAAAAAAAGACACAAACATAACCTTAAAAAAATAACTGAAACAAGTCTCGTCACCGACGGGAATCGAACCCGGGCTGCGGGCCACGCCGTATCACAAGCACAGGATCTGACCACTGCACTAAAAACCTGCTGAAAGAAATTCACTTGACCGTAGAGACACGAGCAAATAAAAGAGTTACGGAAATAGTGCGTGCGAGCGCTTAGGTAGTACGCAGACGATACTAATTTTGTCAGATATTGCTTATAAAGCGGCATCATTTGGTTTTCTTTTGGTTACATAGTAACTTTAAGGCGATTTTGTGAGGTTGTGTTTTGGTTTTGGTTGACACAGATGAATGATGAATATAATATAAAAGCCGGAAAAATATATATAATAAATTTTTAATTTTTTTAGAATATGTGCTTAGAAATAATTTTGATTGGATGGTTAATGATTTATTGTTGTACCAATTATCCCATTATAGTCAAGAGCTCATAACGAATTTTCGATGTTTGGTGTTTATTCTACAATTCGCACGGTGGCCGTGATACCTTTACGAAAATAAATTGGGAACTGCAGCTCTCGTGGTCCTTCTTTGTACAGGGTATCCGGATTTCGTTGTACTTGCGGGGTAGCTCCATTAATTTTAAAGTTAGCAGGGTACGGTTTTCTCAACATGTTGCTGCTTTTTTTGTGAAACGAAAGATACGGTAAACAGATTTTTATAGCCACCATCGTTCTTTAGATACAGGGTTCTCCCTGAATTTCCACTTTTGGGGCATACCTCGTATTTTGAGAACGGTTAATTATATCGCAAAGGCAAAAACTGTATCTTATAAATATTTTAACGCACAATCAGTTTTTTCATAAAATTCATAATGCTCGATATACAGGGTGGGCCAACGAAAACTTTACACCCCGATTTTTCTTCTTTAAAATGAAAATTTGGCAAACCCTTCGATTTCTGATTCGAGGGGGCACTTTTTGTGCCTGTTTTCAACCTTGTCACTTCAGCCCCCTGAGGGTGATGAAGCTTATTCACTCCTAAAATTTGAAATGGGTTAAAAAAGGAGTCGAGTGGTATCTCATTTTGAAGGTCTTTTGAACCTTATTACAACTTCCGAATTTGACGTCTCTACGCTCATACCAGTTCATGTGAGACCTTGTCAAAATAGAGAAACAGTATTTATTTCTTAATTATCTATTACCAAACTAATGAGAGCAGTGACTACAAAGTTAGTAGATGTAATCAGTGTCAACTGACCTTCGAAATTTGGTATTGCTGAGTCTCCAGTACCATATTAAAAACTCACCGCAATTACAATGATTGAGTAATACTTTATTTCGAAGGCCCTTTGACTCTCATTACATCTACCAACTTTGTAAAAATAGTTGCTAGTTCTTATAGTTAATTAATTATTAATGAAAAAGTAACACTTTTCCAAAATGTTGAGTAGATGTCACATAAACAGAAATAAGAGTAGTTGTAATAATGGAAAGATTTTTAAAATAAAGTATCAGACGAGCGGAAGGACATCCACACCACAGTTCCGTTATGGAGCTTAATTAAACCAATGGAAATACACAAAAGTGACAGAATTTATGAAATTTGAAAAATGTAAAAACAAAGCGAGTAACTTTTTCTGCTAAATTAGAAATGATTTTAGGCATGCCTTGGGTTAGCTTGGGTTAATTTTAGTTGGTTGAGCCCCGGAAGGGATATGCGTTTTCTCTTGCTCCGCCGCCCATTAACTGTGGTGTGGATGTACTATTGCATCAGACGACTCCCTTTTCCATTTAAAATTTTAGAGGAGCTCATCACCCCTAGGAGTTGAAGTGACAAGGTTGAAATTATTCACAACAAGTGTTCCCATAGAATCAGAAATCGATCGTTCCGAGCGTTTCAAATTTTCATTTTAAAGCCGGAAAACCGAGGTGTAAAGTTTTCATTCGCCCACCCTGTATAGACTAAATTTTGGTTTTCTTAAATGGGAGACCCTGTATATTTTTTCCTCGTTGTATACAGTAATGATTATACGAGTATAATATTCGATAATATTTAGAACTCGGTTCCCAATTTTGCCATCTTTAATCGTTGGAGTACTACCACCGTGCAAAATTCCCCATTAAATCAAGCACTATAAAGGCGTTATAAGCTCTCCGACTATCAGAAATATTAGCGATACGCACAAAAATGGAACACTCTACAGTCCACTGCTTTTTCGAATATTTATTTACATTCTCATGCAGTCCCATGCAGTCGGTGCAGTCACCTATCATATTTATGCAATCAATGCAGTCAAATGCAATATTTATGCAGCCAAATGCAATATTTATGCAGTCAAATGCAATAGGTGTACAAATTTTAGTGAGTGAAACACCCCTTGGTAAAAATAAAAAAACGGACTTTTTATTACTTACTACGCAATATCTTCGGAACTGTTTGACATATTTTATTATTTTTTTTTGTTTGAACGCTGGCATATTAGCGCATGTGACAGCATAAAAAATATATAAAAACAAGTTTTGTTTAAGAAAGAAACAAAAGGGAATCTAATAGTTTCGTTTTCCTGGTGATGACTTTTTGACGAATCGGAAAACTTTTTTATTTTTGATACATAGTCTGCGAACAAAATGAAACGAGAAGTATGAAAATGTTTTCTAAAAAATCTGCTACAATGTACAATTCATATTTTAGGTAATATTGAAAGTTCAATAGAGTAAAACATGGCGCGTTTGTTGCTAGGCGGCCGCGGGGATAACACCGCGTCATCGCGCTCGCCAGTGTGCAGTGTAGTAACACAAAGGTCGTATGTTGCAGCCGTAATTTTGTAGAATTTGTTTGGAGCTATAAACACAAAGGAAATGGATTGTTTATTATGTGGACAGTTATTAAACGATAATGACAAAATCGTCGTGCGAAAACCCACAAAAAAAGGACTGGAAATGATTGTTAATGCCGCAGAAAAGAGAAAGCAGGACTATTTTAGCAAATATATTTTACAGAATAAGGAATCTATTTTAGGCGGCTGTATTAAAGTTAAATATCACGTGGCTTCTAGGAAATCATATACTAGTGAACAATAGTTATTTGTTTTACTAGGCAGCAAAGTAGTAGATTGATCTACTTTGCTGCCGAGTTGAACATATAATTTTTTCTCCGATTGTTATAATGATATATGTACATTGTATATTTGCAAATTATTACAATTCCCACAATCTTTTTATTTTCCCTGTAGTGATAAATTAAAACAAAATTGGATAGAAATCGCAATTGTTGGAACGGTTGGTTGCTATGGAAATGTATATGTCCATAACAATTATAGTTTGACAACTTATGTCAAACGTTTTATTCCCACGGAGACTAATCATTTTGCTGCCTAGGCAGCAAAGTACTCACTTTGCTGCCAAGGCAGGAAAAGTAATACTTTGCTGATTGATATGTGTCTGCAAAATTAATATTTGCTGTCAATCTTAGAAAAAATGTATCTTCTGCTTGCGAAATAAGTAACACTTTACATGAAAATATTCCTACTTGTTCTAAAACAAGAAATAGTGACACTCTTTTTGATATACGAAAAATAATTATATCTGATTTGCAATTGGTGTGGAGTAAGAAAAAGGCAGAAATTAACCTCTATTCAAACCGGTAAGTCTTTACAAATTTTGGCATTTTGTTTCGCAACAGAGTGCATAGTGCACCAGATGAAATGAAATTTAGTTCAGCTTAAATTAAATTTAGTTTACCTCGAGATAATCTCGGCCTACATCGAGATATTTTATTATAATGGTATAAAACATTTCTGCTTTGTGCTCATGAATTGGCAAAAGATTTAATATGCTTCTCTTTAACTGTTGAGAAACGTTATGAAATCTAAATACAATTTATTGCAAAATTTTAGTGGTTCACCACTATTAGTTTTGCTTAATAATATTTGTTTTTAGGCACCGGCAACAATACATACGAAAAAATAATGAAAGCTGCTAAAAAAAGGGAGGACATTTCTATGATTTCCAAGCTCTCTGGTTATGAAGATTTATTTGCCTATGATGCAAAGTACTTGAAAAATTGCCTCAGTCAGTATATTTCAGCAAGAAATATTAACGCCTTTAAAAATAAGTCCAAAATTAGTCAAAAGTATAAAGTGGCGTCAATCGCGCAAGAAAAAACTTTAAATTCAGATAACGAGAACTCAGATCAGTCAGTTTGTACTTGAGCAAATTCTGATGTAAACATAAATTATGGATTTGAAAATGAAATCTTTTGCCAATTCGTGAGCACAAGCAGAAATGTTTTAAACCATTGTATAATAAAATATCTCGATGTAGGCCCCCATATAGCACGTCCAATTCAAATTACGTCTCTACAAGATATACACGTGAGAAACAAAATATGTTATGATGAAACTAATTGTTTACAGTGTAATAATATACACTCTGCAGTTGTGTGTTGTCGTTTCTACATTCGATGGAGATGGAACAATGCCAGCGCAGAGCGTTAGCATGCTGGCCATTTGTATCTCATGTGGTAGCAGGTAGTAGTCATTTTGTAAAGTTCTGGGGTGGTATGCACTTTCTTATTATAGAATACCTAGGCGGTCATGGAAATCCAGTAACGATTATCGCTACACTGATTTTTGATACAAAAATTTTCAACACCCTTTGATGCATGTCAATTTAAGGTTCTTTTTTTTATCAAACCGTAACTGCCCAATTTTATTATCTTTGGAACAATTTAAATCAATAGAGTGTTAAAAATATATCACGGAAATAGCAAACCAGTCTTGTTCTTTATGTTTGTCTAATTTTGTAAAGGAAAACGTGGAACTCGTAAATAATGGAATTATAGATTCAGGAATTACATATAAAATCGCAATGAATGCTTACATTTGCGATGCACCGGCACTGGCTCGTTCATATATAGCTCAAAGGCCACACTGGATATGGATGCTGTAGGAAATGCACAATCAAAGGTCACTGGGTATCACGGCGTATAATGTTCTGCACATTTACTTTTATTAAATTAGAAAGTGAACATCCTTCAGAGTATTTACAGTTACAATCATAACAATTCATCTTTTGTGCTCAGCTTATAGGTACTTTTTTGTATTATTGCAGTGACTTTATGAAAGACTTTTGTATGTCCAATACCCAATTTGCCAAATTTGAGCTCCAAAACGACGTGGCGGTCTGCGAATGGTTACGACAAGCAACCAACCGACTGGAGGATTTTTTTTTGTTTGAAAAAACGAAGAATGGCTGAAAAGAGAGCTGCTGAGCTGCAACAAAGGCTGGCAATGTATAGCATAAGATATATTTGCGTTTTTACTATGTTATTTGAATATTTTCAACACATTTTAGGGTGAAGGCTGCTATTTTGGCCACCCCCTCGGTTTTGGCCATTTCAATTAATTTTGTTAAAAATTAAGCACTTATTTTACTACAACGTGGCAACAATGATTGTAATAAAACGCCCCTAAACCAGAGCTACCCTAAACTGGCAACCATGTTAAACTTGAAGGTTGCTCCAGAAGCCTATCCTACTGCAAAGTGGCGTGTCTTGTGTTTCTATAGAAATTATCGATTTTCTTAGTAGAAATGTGCTAATGAGACCTGGTAAGTATTAAGATCTATAGTATTGATTTTACGCATTATATTCGGCATGCTACTGTTATTTGCTAATAGATGGCCTAGGTTATAGTATAGTTTAATAATTTTTGAGTAAAATTTAGGTTAAGTCTCTGTTTTATTGAAATTAAAAAGTGGCCAAATCTAGTTTCTTATATAAAGAGGAATCTGGTTTTGGCCATGGCCCTGGCCAAAACTAAAGACTGAAAAACACTATTGGCCATATTGTAACATAATTTAGGTAGGTTTTTTTACCCATTTCACTACCAAAGGTAGGTATACCTACATGACGGTACCAGCAGAAGATAGTCTCCTCAAGTCCCAGACGTTATTTTCCTTTTCAATAAAGTTTTTTTTTTTTTTTTAGATTGAATTACAATACCCTTCTTATTGTTACAGAACTCACTTAAAAAATATGTTTTTTAACAATTCAAAAAAAATCAGTCCTACCTCTTACGCCCAACAATTTGAGCGAAAATTAGGTGTTACATTCTATGCATTTTGATATGTGGGACAAATAATATTTACCACTTGTAAAGACGAACTAACTAGCAATTTCTTTTGATTTGCCTTCGGTTTATTTTGCTGGTACTTTAATGTACCGGTGGTAGTAAAAGGACTTTTTTCTTTACAATATGGAAGTGAAAGCATCAGATTTATTTTCTTTTTCAGGAAATGGACAAGTCCTATGATGACAATCAACTTAAAAGTGCACTATAAGCAATAAGAAATGGAATGCCAGTCGCTACAGCTAGCAAAACATTTAGGGTCCCAAGGACTACGTTAAGACATAAAATTGCAGGTCGCGCACCAGAGACAATTGCTAAACGGGGTCCTGAATGCTTACTGGGTAAAGATTTGGAAGAAAAGCTATGTACATGGCTAAAGGAGTGCGCTCGTGCTGGTTTTCCAGTCAACAAAGATGGGTTACTCTTCTCTGTTCAGAAGTTATCTGCAGCAATCTACATCCAGCTTGGTGAAAAAGGTCCATACGTTGATAAATTGCTTGGAAAAACTTGGTACTCAAACTTTATGAAGCGGCATCCTGAACTTTCCTACAAGCAGTCCGAATATATCAACAAAGCAAGAGCGTGTGTGTCTGAAGAAAAAATAAGATCATGGTTCAGACGAACTTTGGACCTTCTTGGCGATGATGCCGAAGTATTGAAAGATCCTTTAAGATGCTGGAATATGGACGAGTCTGCTTTTTATACCAATCCAAGTGGAGGTTGCGTCATAGCGGAGAAAGGAAAGCCTGTCTACGGTACATCTTCCAACAGCGATAAAGAAAATATAACCACATTAATAACAGTTAATGCAATAATTGGAGAGTTTGCACCTGCTTTAACGCTGTTTAAGTTTGCAAGAATTCCTAAAGCATACTTTGAGGCATTACCCACCAGTGACTGGGGAATTGGCAAATCTAAAAATGGGTGGATGACGGCTGAGACATTTCTCCAATATTTTACTAACGTGTTATATCCATTTTTTATTAGAGAAAACTACAAGTTTCCAATGATAATTTTCTTCGACGGCCATTCATCCCATCTTAGTATGGATTTAACAAAATTTTGCAAAGATCATAATATTATTCTCGTGTGCCTGTTTCCAAATTCCGCACACATCCTACAGCCGTTAGATGTTTCTTTATTTTATCCATTTAAAGTTAAATGGAAGAAGGAAATCAGCTTATGGAAAATGAACAAAAAAATAAAGAAATAAAAAAACAGTACGTACCTGCATTGCTACATAGTATAATAACACGAGATTCATTTGAAACTACAATAAAAAATGGATTTAGGGCATGCGGACTATATACATTTGACGAAAATAATGTTGACTACACGAAATGTTTAACTATAAAACACAACTCCCATGATCAGGAAAACGTTGAAGCAGTAGAGG
>MU182018.1:136747-154134 GCA_016904865.1 Pissodes strobi | reverse complement strand
TAATTATCCGCACAACAATATCTCGCCATAGTAACGATCTTAATAATTATTTAATTCAACGCGACCCAACAGTACAGACAAGGCGTTTGCACACTGACCGTAAATTCTCCCTCGTAGTGTAGCCACAACTGGCTGCGAACGAGATTGATCCGGATTCGCTTTGAAGGTAAAAACTGTCGGCGAAATTGGAAATTTGTCTCGAGTGAACCTACCGTATATACTTATTTATACCGTGGCCCAGGTCCTGCTAACTTCGGGCACCTTCGGGCTTCTCTTTTCCGTTTAGCTTTTATATCGTCAGAGATCGGCTCAGTCTCATATCGGTATCGCATCGAGGTCATCGATTGCCACCAGCCCGATTTTCCGATTTAGTAAATTTAAGCGATTCGCCGTAGGGGCACGGCCGCGTGGCGGGCAGATTACGCTACGCGTTTACGGGAGACGCGGACGCTTAAAATGTAATGGATACATTATTGAAAGATTTATACTTGTGGTAAATTCTAATTTTGTACATTATATAATTTTTATTTTCTAAATCTGAAAAATAGTAAATAAATTTCATTTTATATTGGGAGGTCATTGACCCAATGACCTAATGGAGTCAAACAAAAAAAAAATAATTAAAATATGTCAAACAGTTCCGAAGATATTGCGTAGTAAGTAATAAAAAGTCCGTAAATGGCCGTTTAGGATGTCCAATGACGCATTCAATAATGCCATAAAGGTTTCATCTGGTTATACCTCAAAAAAATTTTGTTAACTATTTTTCGCCCTATTTCGCTGCGCTAATAGGCTTAAGCCTACTCTGCATGTTTTTAAATGTAATGCCCTGTATGTTACTACATTTTTGGACTCTCTAGAGAAATATAAGCACATTTCGTATAGAATATCTTATACTTATCTTTAGCTGTTTACGAAATTTTGACAGTTGAAAGTCGGGCATTTTGACAGGCTTTAAAATCTAAACCGCACGAGATCAAAGAAAACGGTTTGCACATTTCTCTCTTAGGTTTTCATAAGCTATCGAATGACAGACTTTGAATTTAACCGGAGGTTTAAAAGTTCCGGTTAATTTTATCCGCGGGTTAAATTAAAAGTTACTGTCATTCGACAGCTCATGAAAACCTAATATAGGAATATGCAAACCGTTTTCTTTGCTCCCAAGCGGTTTAGATTTTAAAGCCTGTCAAAATGCCCGACCTTCAAATGTCAATATTTCGTAAACACATAAAGATAGGTATATGATATTATACACGAAATGTGTTAAGATTTCTCTAGAGAGTCCAAAAATGTAGTAATAAACAGGGTGTTCCATTTAAAAAAATATAGAGGGCTTATATGTCAGAAAATTGTTAGTGTTTTGCTTTATATGTAACTTAGAAAAAAACTTAGCTACCAACCCTACATTCTGCTTTTTTTGTCTATCTTGATATCTTTAAAAACAAAAAAAGTTACAGCGAATCAAAATGTTATCAAGATAAATTGAACGCACGGTACATCTCAGATTAGTTATCTGATTGACTACTCAAATAGTTGTACATGTTTCATATTTTGTTAGATGTTTTGTCAGTTATTATCACATCCTATAATGTTTGTCAAATTTTTTAGAGAGTATTGATTCGAATAATGAAACTACCTATGCAACAGTTGCTTCCCGTGAACATTTACCTTGCAATTTTAACTTAAACTTCAGTGAAACTAATTATATAATGTTGGGGGCTATATACTAAACTCCATTAAAAAACAATCAAAAACATGTGCAAATTGCATAGCAGAATTAGGAACTAAGCGTTTCACCAACACGGTGCACAAAAATTTCACTAAATTTACTCTTTTGAAATTCTATAGAATTTATACCGTTTTTTTTTATAGGGAACCTGTATTTTATTTTTTTATTGAAATGGACAGTGTCTTATGAAACTGTGCCGACAAAGTATCGATTTAAAAAAAAATACTGAAAAAATTACTCATGGATAGTACCATCTCAGACTGTCATAATATAAGAAATAAAGTAATTATATACTCGGTATGTAGTATTTAGATTAAAAATAGCAAGTAAGAGAAAGAGTAATTTACCTATAGATATGCCAGTAATTCTTTAAGATAAATTTTAGGTAAGTTTATTACTAATCTCTAAATTTACTAAATTATGACAAAGCTAAAACTATTATTTTTTCGAATTGTAAAGACAACATCTCAGTTATGAAGCCCCTATAATTTTTTTAGTTGTAGACTCGATTGTACTTTAACATGGGACTCTCATGCAGTATGCTCATGTTAAGAAACTTTAAATGTATACCTAATTGTTATTTTATGTGTCCTCTTATGTTTCTATATCAGGATTAACTATTACCACAGCTTATTCAATAACCAGCTACTCATCTTGCGGCGGCATCCTTTGATTTGGGAAAGTCAAGCGAAAATTTTAGAAGAGGGCCATGATTTAATATTGTTTTAAACGTCTGGTCATCTGAATAATACTTTTGACAGTTCGTTTAATTTTAAAGTATGATGTTTTATCGTCTAAAATAAGTTTAAAAACGGTTTTAAATGGCAAAATTGTATAAAAATCCGAAATTTACGGTTTTTTTTATGGCGATAGCCGCAGCATCGGACGAATTTGTCGTGGATTTTGTAGCGAATATTCATTTTAAATTCAGTTCGCTTCCTGTCATTACATTGCTTGAAAAATCACGAGACCGTGGAACTGAACTGAACCGCTCAGGGCACCGCCAGGTAGGCGCAGTGCCCGACACTCCAACATTCCGATTTCGATGAGTAGCTGGTAGAGTATAAGCTGTGCTATTACCATTTGTTCTTAATAAAGACAATTTAAAGTAGTAAATCAAATGTTATTGCCATACTTATTTTTAACATCTCTTTTGCTTTTCAATATGTAATATTGCCCTATTGGAGTGTATGATTTATAGTTTTGACATTAATAAATTACATACTTACAGTTTTTGGGTATTTCGCCACCAAGCGGGGGTTGAAAAGGGACTAGAGCGTGGCACCTTTTCTAACCCCCTTCCCGATCCCCCCCGACCCCCGTGGCGAAATATGCGAAAACGGAAAGTGTCGAAAAAATGAACCCGCCACAAAGATTCAGGAGTTATTAATAAATTATGTAAATAAAATAAAATAAAATAAAATTTATGTATATAAATGTATATTTATGCTTTATCTTGTGTTTTTTTTTGTTATTTTATCCCTCCCTTCCTTCCCAATAATAAAAAATATTTAATTTGTATAGAGTTTTGGGTTAAAACCCAACCAATCACAAACATCATATTTTATATAATTGCCTCTTCAAAAATAAAACATTTCAATTAGGTATTTAAAGATACAAAATTTGTTTTTTTTTTAAATAAATCAACTTATTTACTTTGTCTTTAACTATTTTTATAATGAGGTTAAATCATTTGGATTCCTTTTAAATGTATTGAAATCGTCTATAATAAAGCCTACGACACCGCCTTAATTTGCAAATAATTTAAAAATGTGTGACTTAAATTACCAGGAAAATTATTATTTTTTTTGAGCGGGCTGCTAGTACTCGAGACACTGATGTGTAAACATATGTCCTATATCGACATCATGGACATGAAAATCTAATACCGCCCTAGCGGCTAGCTTTTTAGAAGCGCCACTTGAGTCGTCACAATCGCGGCCGTCCTGGATTAGCGTGCTCCTAAATGCGCTTGGGTTATGATATCACATCAGTTTACATATTTCCGTCCCATTTGTCGAGATTTACCCTCATACCGCCGCGTAAGATGTGTACACATCAAAAAACAGTAAGCTGTAGAAAATATCAGGGAAAAATGCCTCGACCTATTTGCAATAAATAATTACTTCGCTATCTTTGAAGACAGTTTAGACACAGTTGATACCATACGGAATCAGTTATTTAAAGGGCGATTATCACATACGAGCCGTGCTGTGTTACGATCGCCCTCCGACCGTCGCAGCACGGTCGTAGCACAGTCCTTATGCGTATATATAAATCTGGATGCGTTTCTGCGTTTTATATGGAACATAAAATTTTTTGATGTACAGTAAAAACGACATGGTTGGTACACAGTCGGTGCGCGACCAACATGAGAAAGTCAGCCTTTACTCTGCACGTGTTTTGAAGCAATAAAATCCAACCAGTAGGAGCATTTTCTGGGCCTGCGGAACGAGCTGATTGATATGAGGACGACTTCGTTTTTTTATGAATAACAGTACCGGTCTCATGTCCGGTGTAGTTTTGTCTTTTTCTATTACGACATTTTGCCGAAACAAAGAGACACAAACAGATGCCGCATCTGGTTGAAAGTGAACACACGGCTGAGCGTTGGACTATCAATTTTTTACGAGAACCAGCTGCTTATGTTCTTAGACTGAATTGTCTGGAAGTGTGTTATTAGTTGTGCTCGATCGTTCGGTGATTTATTTAAGTCTGTTGAAGGATATTTTATTAAAAAATGTTTAGAGAAATATTCCTGTTAGATTTGTGAGCGGTATTCAAAAGAGACTCAATGATGCACTCTATGGACATTTTAGACTGTACCCAAATGCAGCAAAATCATGTATTTGGCAACCTCGCAGGTCTCCAGATCAGAATTGTTTGAGTTCTCTTGAATCCTGCGAAAGTCAATTTGTTCGCCACTTTAAAGATTTTGCCATTTACCAAATGCTGTCACATAAATAAGGGAAATAATTTTAGGACTGCCTTTTCAGCACCCCTGTAAAAACTTTGCCAAAACTTATTTTGCATCTTTGTTTACCAGAACAAGGATATTTTACACTAAAATGTTTAAACAGAGATGTTATTTGCTTACTCCCAAAACAAAAAACCACAAAAATTTAATATTCAGCATTTATAGGTTTATTAGTAAACGAAAAATAACCATGCATTAAACTACAAACAAACAAGAATACAAAAACTAAACCAAAGCAGCAAAGGTTGGAATTTCATGAATTGATTTATATTTAAAAAAAATAATATTGCTGTAAATGATAAATTAGACACTAAAAATTAAGACTAATTTAGCATCATCTAAGACAAGTTTTGCATTTGCATAATCAAAGAATATTATAGTGTTACACAAATTTTCTTTTGCATAATACACCTTCTAAAAAAAATTATTACTTATGTAAAACAAAATTATAATGTAAAACAAACACCCGTGGCAAGGAACAAGATGTAATATTTTTAGTTTAATTCTTTTCCCCCATCGTAAAACTAGATACTGTTTTTGACACACAATTACCCTTGTAGTCATTATTTATTTATGCCATTAAAAATTGTTGGTCAATCCTATCCAGTGGTTCTAGCAATTTATAGGTATTATTTTACTGAGTTACTCTGTTAGCCATTTAACTGTACCTACTTACTTGAAACGTTTACCAGATATCTTTTTTTTTACCAATATCACTAAGTTGCTATATATCATGATAAATTTAATTAACTAAAATTTTAAACTAAACTAAATTAAATCCAGTCCGACTCTCTCGAGTATTTTTAACGTATGGAGCACATGCCCGAAATATGAGGAAAGGATGAAAAAGTCAAATCTGGCTTCATCGACATTGAAGGAGCCGACGCATAGTTAAATAACTGATTCGGTACGGTATAAACTGTGGTTTAGATAAGTGTGAACGTCATGATAAGCCTTCACAAGTATGGATCTTAGATAAGACTAATTTTAGTTTCGACCCTTCGAGAACAAAATAGTAGGCAAAAAAAGAGTTTGTCATTAAAGGCCGATTGCAGAAAGTGGGCGTGAAAACACTACAGTCTTGGTATCACTCTGTCAGTACTGTATGGATTAAAGCCCCCCGCTAATCGGGCTCAAAGGGGCGAAATATTTGGAATGAATGTGTTGCACCATCAAATGAAAGCTATAACGGCTGGATGGAATTCGATCCGAAAATCCTAGCCCTAGGTTCCGGAAGACCAGTCTTTAGTTTACGACGGATATGTGTCCCACGATTAATCAAAATTCACCTGCTTCAGCTATTCGATCTAAGTGTTTTTAAATATCTCAAGACAAACTGGGATAATCACCTAGTTCAGTGGCAGCGACAACACGAAGGACAAAGAACTCCAAAGAAAATATTTAGCAAACTGGTAGGTCAAATTTCAATAAATGCTGACGTTATTTTCAGGGAAAAGTATGATCCTTATGCATAAGATGGGAAGACTCTCGAAACACGAGTAATAAACAGCCTGCTAACGCGGAAAGAGCTATTTTAGAGTCTAATGAATCATCGCCTGGGCAAGAAGAACCATGCTCGTCTACACCTAACACAAATGAAAACTTTTTCGAAGTAAAACAATGCCATCCGGAACAAAAAATTTTTGGCCCAAACGCAAAATACACAATACAAATGCTAAATTAAAATAAGACAAAGAGCTTTAATTTTTTTATATATTTTACATATAACTTAACAAAATATTTCTTTTCTTCTAAGAAAAACTTTAAAATAATTTTAAATTTAAACAAAGTAGCAGTTATTAACGAAATTGCAAATTGTAATGGAATCTCCTGTTTAAAACAAAACTCGACATACAATTATTAATCCCAAAAATATTTTTTTTCTCTCTTTACCCATTGCAAATTCATTAATAATATCTTTAAGGTCTGATTTGTTGACAGCTTTAGTTTCGACGAAAATTAAAGATAAATATTTTAATAGCTCTTGCCCTATTTCATTTATTGAATAGATTTTAATTAGTTTCAATTTACTAAAAGATCTCTCAGCTGACACAGATGTAATGGGCATGGAAAAGATATAATAGAGCCATCATAAATCTGACCGTAAATTTTCTTACATCAATGTTATGCTGCTCGAAGAAGCTCAAATATGTGCCACTAAACCATCGCTGTTTGATCTTTTACTTGATAAAATCCCAAAAAAGATTCCTTAACATCGATTTTTTGAGCTTCTGATTTATCATTTCTTCCTTATAACCTCGCTCATAATTATGCTCAGTTGGTCACATTTATAGAAATATCCTGGGTACTATCAAGGATAGTGAGAAAAATGGCGCCGAATTGATTTCAGATATAAGATAGTTTTCAAATTTCTGTTCTGAACAAAGAATGAGTTCAATTTGTATTTTTGGACTAAGGTATGTTGTTGCACCTTAAATAAAAATATATGATATTCTTTAAGTCTTTCGGTACTTCTTCTCTTCGCTTCAATATTTCTTTTACATGAATAACTAATATAGCATAGCTTGTGCCAAATTACTTCGTCGGGGATAAATATTACTAATTTTAGCATCTGAAATGACTTGTTGTATTGTTTCATTAATAATATCAATACTATATTGCTATTTCGAACATAAAAGAGGCAAGAGGCTCAATTTCGCTTTCTGAACTTGAATCCTTTGTGCTGTCCATTCTAATTTGATTTCTGTTAAAAAAAATATGCAATATTGTATAAATAAATAGGTACCTTTCACACCTTGACCCTGACACATGAATATTCTTTGTTCCAAGTTTATTTTATTCTGAGTAGGCTATGACTAAATTGTTGATATCAGTACCCAACAATATAAATACCTAAGTATCAGTCATGGCCTACTCAGGATAAAACAACTTGGAACATAGCATATTTGAATGAAATTTCCTTCGGCCTCAGTGTAAAACATGAAATATGCAATTAAAACATTGACTTCTAATTTGTTGCATCAACAAGCATATTGCCTTGGCGACGTTTAGCAACATCCCTATTTTTGCTCTCTGATTCTTTTATAAAGAATAGTATTTTCTCATTTAGGCCTTCCTTTTTTGTCAAATGAATGTTATATTTAAAAAAGAGCACATGTTAATCAAATTTTTGCCCTGCTGAAACCGAGATATTTACGTTTAAAATTATTTTCGGCCATAAGGGCTAATGTAAATGATTTTTTTTAAATAATTATAAAAAAATACTCCCTACAAAGACCTTTTTGTGCTTTGGACCAAAAAATAACTATGTTTTTCTCTATACGGTGGTATCAATATCTCGTTTTTTGATGATAGTGCCCTTTTGCACAGTCTAATTTTGTATTACCTCCGGAATAAGGGTTACCTTATCATGTACTTCCATCCCTGAAAAATTCAGCTTGTGACAAAAAAGTGGGAGGTAAATCGTTTTCTAGAGCGAATATATTAACACATACACTCTACTATGAGTGTAATCGAATAAAGGTTGCAAAACCATCCGCCAAAAAGGAACAGGCTCCTTGTAGCCTTGTCTATGATATTGTTTTTCTTCCAGGTGTCATAAACGGCACATGCTTCGACGTGGTGCTTTGAAATATTGTGGACATTTATTCTGTATGAAGTTCCTTTCCAGTCTCGCACACCGGCACCGGTTCGCCATTGATTTTCTTGCAACGATAACAATCAACAAGGTTCACAATAGGCAGCATCTAAAATCTTTGAATAATGGAGCCAAAATCGTGGAGCTGGACAATATATGAACTTTGGGAATAATACAGTTTTGACGAAAATCTCCTGTACTGCTGCTGTGGATCCTTAGGAAAAGGCCTCATAAACTTAAAGAACCCTTGTCAATTATTAGTCTTGTTGGTTCATCTATGTTGGGGTTTGGAACCTTCGGCAAAATGCACTAAAACGGAGTTTTATCCACAACACCGAAACAGAATTATTGCACTCTTCAGAGTGAACAGATGCTCGAACTAAAACTACGTTTTAGTTCGTTCATCTGTTAATGATCACGGGTCTGAAGATATTTCATCTTCATCCAAGTTTGTAGTTTTAGCACACACAAAAGCTAGTTCGTCTGTGCTGATGTCTGTGGTTTTAGCCACCTGAAGTTCGTTTTTTCCTCATTCTTTTTTTATTTAGGCCGCTTTGATATTTTTTTTTATTGCGGTTACTCATTTTTAAAAGGTACAAAAGATTACCGGTTCAAAATATAAAAATATAGGATGATGGTAAGGTAACACTTTTTGGGGTAATTTAAGTGTCAACAAAACAAAATTCCCGAGAAATCACAATAAAAGCCGCTGGCGCTCGCTGCGAGTTAAAATTGGGTCCGGGACTAATCCTAACGGGCGAACTCCGACTGTTGTCGCGACGCTGACGTTGCCAAACAGTTAGGTATAAAATTATGCAGAACATAATAAAAAATAATTTTTGCATGACAAATGTTCCTGGATTCAGTTTTAAAAAAAACCCACATTATTAGGAACGACTTCAATTATTTGCATTTTTTTAAGAATAAGTTGACGAGTGGGCCCCGTAAGCTTGGGAGGCCCCAACGCATTGCGCTTACTTGTCTTATGGTAGTTACGCCACTGAAATAAATTATAACCCGTGAAGACCACTAGAAAAGGAGAACAAATACAGAGGAATGATTATTAAAAAGCAGTCGTAAAGATTAGCATTTAGCCAACATAGAAGTTGAATACATCAACAGTGACAATGAGAATTTTGGTGGAGTTAAGGGAATATGAATATCTCGATAAATATATGGAAGAAATTGAAAAATCAGATCGATATGAACGATTGACTTCTCGTTCGATTTTCAACAAAAAAATCATCTTGTTGATTTTTTGTGGGCCAAGTTAAGTCTACAAACAAAAAGAAAACAAAGTGAAAATTAGGTTTCCGAGAAAAATTTACACTTTGATTCATACTACCGCATTTGCCTGGGCTTATCCAGAAGATCAATCTTTTGTCTCATTCGATGATATTGAGAAAATTTTGCCAGTGCAAAATACGGCATCAGAACGAGATGTTTGATTTGGTTTGACGTTGATTTTTCAAGCAACAACAATGTTCTGTAAAACATTTTTTTTATAGTTTTTCATATTTGGTAAAATTTGGCCTTTTAATATTTGTTCAAATAAAAGTTTTTCAAAATTAGGCTTTTATTATTCTTTAATTTCTGCAAAGAGTAAATTGTAAAAAAAGAGTGACTGTTCGCACCAAATCGAGGTAAATTCGAACTTAAAACAACAATCAATATTCTACACTATCAAGGAAATAAACATCAAAAATATATCCTCAGTAGGTATCTTTTATTGACTTTTTAAAATTTTCAGCCATTAAGTATGATGTCAAGTTTAATAAAACATTAATATTTTATACAAACACATACAAAAAACAGGAATTCTACAAAAATATCCATTGTGTAAAATTGATAAAACTTTTTACGTATATAAATAAAAGGGTCTTTGTACTTGTCAAAACGTTGCAAAGCACAAGGCGCTTCAAAGGTGTGTTCACTCATTATTACCAAATCGATACATAAATAAAATACGTATAAATATATACAGCGATAATGTATGGCTTTTTACTTTGGTTCTAATTATTGTTTTCCTACTGATGCACATTTTTTGGCTCAATTATTTAATATTCTTGCGACAAACAAGTCCTTAAGTAAATATCTAAAGACACACGAAATTTTGTAGGATACTCAATCCCACAAGGAAACTTGTTATCATAAATGGATGCAGTATAAAAAAAAGTTAAGTTGGAAAAACTAAAATGCCATATTACAGATGTTCCATGAAAAATATCTTCCACTTAGTTTAGAGCCACACTGTGTGACATTTTTTTAGCTACTTTTGCCTTTATTTTGACTGAACCAACTGCTTCTACTAAAGACCATTGAAAAGTTGTAGACCATTGAAAAGTTGTGAACGAAAACTTTTTGAGAAACAGTGACATCTGAATACAGATGGTTTAATTAACTGCGAAACGGTTAGCATTTTCCTATCATAGTGCCAATCCTTTGATTGACTAAATATTTGTCTAACCTGAAGTAATAATTGTAGGTATTTAAACCAGAGGTTATATAGATTATAAAAAAGTTATGATGGAAGAATGCAAACCGTTTCACTCTCAACTTAAATTGTTTCGATTCTGTATTCAATGTATGTCAAATATCAATACCTCAAAAGCAGTTCAAATTTATCGTGCGTCACATTTGAAACATAAAGACATAGTGAACACACCTCTTAATAAAATTAAAATCGACTAATAGGAAGTCTCCACGTTGAAGCTTAATGGTTTGAGATTTGAGTAGAAGAAAAAAACTCTCAAGCCATTAAAATCAAAACTATTACTACAAACTTGATTTAAATTTTATTTCCTTAAGGATACTAAAATAAACTATGTATGTATAAAGTAAAATATAAAATTTTTTACAATTATTTTCTTACAAATTAACTGAGTTTAGTGACTACTTGACAATAATAAGAGTAAAGCTCTATGCTAAATCGTATTGATATACATTCTGGACGTCACGACAGTTACAAACGAAAGTGTCAGTTTCGAGTCGCGTCTCAAGGGCTCTATTTCGAATATCGTTCGAAAGCACTAGTTATACGAAGATCTATTTAGATAGGAACTAGGTGCGGTACCAAGAAGTCGGCAATATTAAACATTTTGCTGTGTTAGTCAAATAACGTTCTGAAGATATTTTCTTTAAATTATTTCCGGCCGATAGAAATTGTAGTTTTTGGTTCTTCAGAATTTAGACCAAACTTTAAATTTTACTTGACAATGTCTGTTCAGTTCGCGCCAGTCCCTTGGGAGCATTATTCTTATTAATCAACCTAAAATAACTAACACGAACCAGGACCGACTAAAGCCAAGCTAAATAAATTCGAATTACTAACTCCCTGATTATTTGCTAAAAATCATACTAGAATAATTTTGAATGCCTTGGTAGTGTTTTCCTAATATTTTGTATTTTCGCAAGTAGGCAATGCTTCGAACGGATTCAGATTTCCGAAAAATCTAAAATCGTATTTAGAAAGACGCTGCCATGGTACATCATCTAAATTTTTGTGATCTCTTAAAAATTTCCCAGTACAATATAATATGAATTCGACATGGAAAAGCATTTTTGAATGCACCATTTCATTTCACATTTGAAATATTGAACATCATACAAATTATTTTTGCCAACTGTCAGTCTGATATTTAACGACTTCATGGGTACATCTATATATAAATTATATTCGTATACCAGCAATTTCGAATGGCTTCCGAAAATCGTGCCACAGGCTAGTTAGAGTCCGGACTACCCGCAAAAGCGCAACAAACATTCCACTTCCGAACACTTTAAATGAACTAACACCAAACTTGTATTCCCAGTCAACTGAAACCTTTCCTTATTTATAATGATATAATTATATATTACATCTCTTTCTATTTTCTGGACATAATACTATTCGTGGCGGCCCATTACTCGTTATTTTTCGCATTTGGTAGGTTCCTTCCCTCATAATGATTAGAACAATCATGGATTATTTGATTCCACCAATCAGTAGCGTTCTGTATCATGTTAAACAAGTAGAGGTTGCTTACATTAATTAGGATAAAGCAAAACTACCCTGAGAAAAATTAAAAATTACATTTTTTCTATACAATCATCATTATCCAACTTCTTTAATAAACTGCAGACAAAATAGCTTGATTTTTGTGAACTATATCTTTATTTTAGCTATCAAACACGGTATTGCTTAATTTTCCCGCCTATTGTGCGTGATAACCTGGCTTGGTATAAATTAACTCTTACAGGGAATATTACATAACCCTTACTAAAAGATAAGGCAGAATAATATTTTCCAGGAAAAAAATGACTACTAAAATATATCATTATCACTGCCCATCTTTGATTAAGGTAAATAGGTATATTGGAAGTGTTCATTTGGAGGTATTAAAGGATCAGTTTTAAGACAGGGGATGCTTAATAAAATATACATTGTAAAAATTACAAAGGATAATACTGTATCCAAAAAAATATTGCATATTTTTAGGACATTTTTTATTGCAATGATTGGTTATCCACAGTTTAATTTCAATCTAAAAATTTATTGAAAGAGTTTAGAGAATGATTTCTTTACTAATTCGCATCACCTTATTCCAAAGATTTACGCTATAAAAGATATTGTAGTTTCCTGTCTCTAGTCTAACAAATATTTGTGGTTTTTCTGTAAAGGCAATATAAAACCTGCCTGCAACCTAATTCGAAAGAAATTAAACTGACGTAAATTATTAAGGAAGCTTAGTTTCTATAGAATAAGGTTCAGAGGGCTGCAACTGTCCTCATTTTTATCAATTCTACTTAAACAGGCCAACCCTAGAAGTTACACAATGAAAAGTTCTAAAATAATAAAATTCGCCGACAAAATTTTAATACACTCGGTATTATAAAAAATCTTTAAAAACGCACTTTTACTTCGAGAAGCAGGTAAAAAGAGTCGAGCTGGGAATCGGGACTTCATGCGGCACCCTTCTTATTACTACATTTGGCCCAATTCCAGTGGCCAAAGCTTGCGACTGGCTTCCCATTCAAATTTCCACTTATTTTGACCTCTACTCGCTTCAGCCAGATACGAGTTTCTCCCACACAGTGTATAGTTTCTCAATTATACGAAAAATTGAGCAACTTAATAATTTTGCTAATTTTTCTGAGCCAAATGAAATTCAGAACAAATCGTAAAATCCCAGCCACCGGTTACGACTAGGTAAATTCTTTGATTTCACTTAAATTATTTACGATTTAACAGCTAGACACCATTTAAGGTGAAACTTTTTTGCTTTAGGGTGATCAGGTTCTCGTAAGTTGCGCGGTTTATGTCCAAGTAAACCTTAACCCTTGTATCTCCGAATAACAAGTTGAACTAAAATGGTGGTAAGATCCTTAAAGAATACAAAACACAACAAAGACCCGTAGGCTCTTTTCGTTTTCCTTAGGAGCATTGTACCGGTCCTACGGGACACGAAGAGCATACAGGTCAACCGTCCCTAAAGAACTTTGTGTCGTAATCTCCGTGGGGGTATCTTAAAATTTACATTTATTATATACGTCCTGGTCAGATCTTACCCACTATGCTCTCAACTTGTTACAAATTCTCTTTAGTATGTGCATGTATACTAGGTGGTATGCATATATTTCCCGTATGAGTAATGTGAATATATCGAGCGTAGAGCTCAAGTGTAGGGGCACATACTTTGGATGTGTTATTTTTTTTATTAAACGGTCATGGTTTACTTTTTGGTGCGAAGGTCTGATTGAAATGTCGTAACTTAATTCTGGAAATACATTTTTGTTTCTTATGTACATTGTTCCTTTGATATATAAATTCAATACATTTTGTATTCACTTTTAGTATATGTTAACTGTTATGTAAATTAATATTGCGTTTTCCCTAAACTTTACAAGAAAAGAAAAATAGATGTACAGTCGGACTTGCCGCTGATGCAGTTCGACGGCTGAGCGGCAGAGGGGAAAAACCCTCCAAAAACAGGTGGCGGCGAAGGCCGTCAATAGCAGTAGTTTTGTTTTTAACTGTTTTGATAGGGGCTGAGTGAAATTAAATTTTTTTTTATCGCATTCTTTTCGAAACTTATTACCCGTGCTGTTGACTTTATAAAAAATGACCATTTGGGTTTTATTGCCAGTATTGACTGGTCACTAAAGAAATTGCAATCACTCAAGATAATCGGTTAACAAACATCTACTTTAGAACTTACTATCAAACAACGTTAATTTAACAGGGTTTTAATCGACATTGGCGATAAATCATTCACCATTATTACGATCACGTGCAAAGAATGCCCTTTAGGTACAACGAATGTGTCTTGTCTACTAAACCGAAAATGTAGCACCTGTATTAAAAAAATTATTTAATTAAATAATCCTCGAAACTTTTTGTAAAATAGTTAGTTTCGATCTACCAAATGATAAAACATAAGTGTAACTTAAGGCTGGGTTCATACTCCAAAAGTTGTTATTTTTTAGGATTTTGTCCCAAACTAAAGATACTCAAATGAATGTCCTCCTATTCTCATTATGAAACGCTACAAATAGAAACAAGTGAAAAACATAAGTAACTTTAAAGAAACGTTAACAAAGAATCGCCCTAACAAAATCTCAAGATAAAAGAAATTTATTTGATTGATCTATAATTAATTTGTTGAATTAGATACCCAAAAATAAAATCTTCTTAGAGAAGTTAGACCTTTTAATAAAATATTTTAAATTGCGTGTTTCATAAATTTATGAGAAAAATTGATAAAAATTTATTTAAACTTTTTTCAGATGTGCACTGCTTTATCTTAAGATTGTCGAATTAGTACCCAATCGAATTCGAACAAAAGTGGAGTAACATATTAGTATTGCAATATTTTTCCTAAAATGGGACATGGAACAAAAAAAAACATAATTTTTTTATAGCTAAATTGATGACGCCCCAAAGCTGTGAGACTGAAGCGATAAGTCCTTACAAGGATTTGTATAAAAACTTAATTTTAAGCAAAAACCTATGAAATAAAATGTATTCGTGGTAAAAACATCTCTGCGACAAATAAACACTAGCAAAGGGCCACGGCGAATAGAACCAAAACCGAAGAAAAATAACTTATTCGAACGTGCCATCAAACATAGTTCCTAAGTCCCCAAAAGGCGCTGCGCTACCACTGTCCAACATTTGAAGCATATCAGACAGTTCGTGAGGCTGAGGCTGCGTAGGCGGTCCCGTACTACCTGGTACAGGACCTGTTTCCGAAGTTTGGGCGGGTCCTTGCCAACCAGCCCATTGATAAGACGCAGGCGCAGGACCCGGGGCTCCGGCTGACGTTGCTCTTCCCCCTCCGCTTAGTTGGGTGTAAGTGGGACCTGGGGAGCGTGGACTGGGCTGCCCGTGTCCATACTGATACCCATCTTTACCTAATCTTCCTAGTACAGCTGCACCTCCGGAACTGGCTGGTGTTTGCGATGGTGACCCGTATTGTATGGGTGACTGTGTAGGTGGTTCATAGGTATAAACGTTTTGTCCACTACCAGGTCTTTGTTGTACTTGTTGCGGATCGGACATTAACCGTGGGAATCGTTCGTCCTGACGTTCACTGCAACTAGAAGAGGAAGTCATAGGCATATATTCACTTTGAAGATGAGTTGTTGGAAGCATGTGGGAATACAGGCCTGTCTCGCGTCGTTGCAAGCTGTAATCCAATCCAGGCTGTTGATAGCTCACTTGCTCCGGTGCCTCAGTACTACTCTCCGTACTGGAATGAAGTGATTTGGCGGTAGTGTTTGTGCATACTATGTACTCCACTTCGTCAGTGTAAGGGTTCAGAAACGAAAATGCACTTGTCCTGAGCCAAACATACTCTCTGTTTTTGGCTCTAAACCGATACATCACAGATAATACCTGTCCTTTTAGCTTCAGTACTGCAAAAGAAAATACAGTTTGTAAGTTCAAGATCTCCTAAGATAAAAAGGCAAGTTACTGGACTATTGTTGGAAACACCAATTTTTAAATATATGCTAAGTCAACAGGGACAAACTTTAGTAAAAGGATTATAGTAACCAATCATTTACCAATGATTTTCCGGTACTATCGGACATGCACAATTTACTATTAACACTTATACAATTGTTTGTTCAGTCACGTACTTACTTCATAAATTAGTGCAGATTTTTATGCATAAATGGAATAAAAATAGCTTTGACATTAAAATATATACATTGTTTCAATGAATCCAGCAATAAGTTGTTATTTATTGTATTTAAACGAATTTCTCGGAAACAAAATATATTCTTATTAGCTAAAATTTCTATTTACGTGTAATGATGGAATCATCGCATGTAATACTACTACTTTAAAAACTAATTAAAATAATTTTAAAATATAATTATTTTTACCGATTTTGATTACTTTCGAACCTGTTGTTTCTAAAATAGTTGCGAATGTGAAATTCTGAAATATTAAGCAATACAAGAATGAATTCTTTTTTATTACTCCGTTTGTAAAAATTAGGATTGGTCGAAAATATTAAGCATCCTTAACACACTCCCTAATCGATTCGAATATCTAAAATAAATAGAGGAATTGAAAAAGCTCTATATGGAGGAAATTATATTTTAACAGAAGCCCGGGAAAATGTACGATCTTTCATTTTTGGAGCGAGAAATTTAATATCCTTAAAAAAATTATACTTAATCTTGCTCGAAAGCGATAAAGTCTTAACATCAGTTTAGTTAATAGAAAATAAATATACAGTTACATGAAGATAGTTGACGAAAAACATGGCATGCGGGAGCAATAGCGAAAAGTTTTTTTTTAATGAATAGTAGTAGAGGAAGGATATGCTAAAAATATTGATAAAATAAGACATATCTTGCAAGACACAGAAAGCAAGAAGGTTACCGAAAATCGGTAATTAAACGTTTGTAGGGAAGAATTACCTAGTTAAGACAATTTATTGGCTAAAATCAATACCAATTCGAGGATATAGGCATCAAGCATCAAAGATGTGATGTGATCAGAATATTTTAGTTTCGGGAAGATATTGCCCGAAGGTTAAAAGAAAATCGGAAATGGTTTTTCGATAAGATTTCAATCTTATCGAAAAAAA
>MU182018.1:99414-115397 GCA_016904865.1 Pissodes strobi | reverse complement strand
CTTTCAAAGCCACCATTTCAGATTCCAGATACTTTGCACGGTAAAGTTACAAAATAAATACTCATTTATTATAAAAAAAATTGAGTTGCAGTTGCAGTTTGTAATGGTACTTATTATATAATAATATGTATATTTTTTGTTTATATACTTATATATAAAATATGTTTTTTATTCGTTGTGTTTATTAAAATGTAGAAAGACGTTATTCAAAATATATGTAATATAACCGTTTAAAGCTTTTGTGTCTTATTTTTTTCAAGTCGAATCTTAATACTTAATATATAAAAAAAGGCTTTTAAAAAATGTTCCTCTTTTTTTCTTTAAAGTCCGCGTTTCTTTCTGGAAAATTCCGCCAAACGGTAAAAAATGCTTGACAACCCTATTTTTGATACACATTTTTTTCAAATATTTTGCGAAATCACATTTTATATTTTCTGCATTTCCTATATATACCTACACCTCACCTGCAAGTTGTTGATATCAACAGAGGATTTCCTCAATGCCCCAACATTTATGAAGAATGATTTGTTTTCTTTGAAAAAAAAACCATCAATTTCCATATGGAGCGCAACTTCACAATAATCGACGGTCACTGTATCTAAAAGTCAGACATAATTTCTACCGAAAATAATTTCAACTCAAATTTGGAATTATTGCTCTCTATACGTTATTTAGGATACCAACAAGATTTCTTACTCGATTTCTTAGCCGTTTTCCCATCGAACCTAAACCTGTTTTCTTGAAGTCATCCATTAGACAATTATGTTTTGCTGAGGGGCTATTATTTTATCATTTATTAGCCATCACATAAGTTGAAGACTTACATGCGTTATAATTATTTGTGAGTCGCAATATATTTGGAAACAAATAATTTTACAAGTTTAACTAGGTAGAATGATTACAGGATGTACAATTTTATTCCTCTATGTATATGCAACTAACCATCATCAGATCAAAACCATAAGCTGATAAAGTTGAGACAAAATCAAACAGAGACGTATCCAGTTCTGTATCCGCCACTGAAATTAAATAACCATTCAAAATATTAACACTGAGGCTTTCGCAATTTTGATCATCCAATAAAAATATCCTTGCATCCTCAGATGAAACATTTTGAGATGGCAACTAATTCATTAATTTGTATATTCTTGGGGTCAGCCACCAGTGACACGTCGCGTCGGTCTGTAGGCACTATTTGATGTTTTTCGCTAATTTAGAAGATCCGTTAGGACTATACTAAAATTTTAAAATATATAGTGTAGCAGATTTTTAAGTTATCAAATGCTTACTTCGTCTGCGAACTTCTTAGATATACATTAGATTTCTGAAACTGATCTTGTTATACTAGCGTTGTTATAACGCGCTGTATGTATGTGTAAAGCATTGTTTTCAAAGCACATTGCAAGTGGTATTGTTTTTCATAGCAGCCGTAGAAAAAGAGAATCCTTATAGTATGTTACTGTAAATGATTAAAATATTATACGAAATGCGAGTAATACCTGTCTGTAATTTCCACTACATACTTACTTTCATCATTAAAGTGTCTTTTAATATCTATGTAATCGTAAAAAACCTACTTTATAGTTCCAGATTACTTTACGCAATTGTATGTAAAATTATCAGTTACGCTACCACTACACCATAAGAACTCCTTGAACTTGATCCAGAAAAAAAATACCATTTTTAAATTATCTTGATCTCATTACTAAAATACTGCTGAATACGCACGCATTGTGCAAAAACTACCAGAGAATACAAATTGCTTAAATATAATTTTTTTTTTAAATGTTTGGATTAGGCACTGGTCCCAGAAGAATATCGCAAAAAATTACCGAAAGAGGCATTTTGCGTATAATTAGCAAATAATCCAATCTAAGGGCTTGATAACTAAACTTATCGATTTTTTAAGGGGCTGATCATTTGGGAAACAAGCACATAGAGATCTTTGTTTTCAAGCTTCAAATGACTGAATGTGATTTAAAATTAAATGACGAATGTAGAAAAGTTGAGACCAATAAACAAAACTCAGTTTACATATGAATGAACCAGCTGGAATCGCTAATTAAATTAACCCAACAAGCCCAACATCATATTATGCGTATACAGCCCTACCTAAAATGCCAGAATAAGGAATATATGATACCTACTTATAATAATCATTAATATAAGGAAAAATGAATACAATTTTTAATAAATAAGCTGCTTGGTACACGTTTTCATCCAAAATGTACAAATGGCATTACTTTTCATTTTGTCATCGGTTGCACGAGACGTTTTCGGGGGCCTTTATTGAGATAGCTCAAAGCACTGAATAAAGTTATATGATCTCACGAAGAGTTGTCAGGTTTTTGACATACGATCACGCAACTAGTTTCACCCAAAGGTGCCATCAATTTAAAAGTCACTCGGATATTGTCAGAAACCTACAACAAATGACAAATCTATCTGGCTGTCTCGTTACTGTACTGTAGGGAGTGTACTGATTCGGCATGAACTTCACAAATACAACATAAAGTAAGACATTAGTGATTAAGGCAAAGTAATTATTGAAAAAGCGACACTTTCAGTTAGCTTAGTGAAAATAACTGACAAGTAAGAAACGCTCCGAATTAGATAATAATAATAATAATAATAATAATAATAATAATAATAATAAGATGCTTTATTGTCTACAAATTGTACTCTAGAGCTAGAGTACAAAACATATAAAAACACAAATAGAAACATACAATAAAAAGAAGAAAAACCTAACTATACAAAACTTTATACAGTTGTGCAAATTGTAAGTGGTCAAAATATTATATAAAATATTAAATATCAAAATATTTAACATCAAATCCTAAACACTAAACACCAAACATTAAACATGAAATCATTAAACCAGTGTGTAAGATGCTCAAAGTTAAGTATTAATTAAAAAAGTCGTTGACTACGTATAAGGCTCTCTCCAGTAAGTATGATCTCAAAGCTCTGCGAAATGCGGGAAAATATGTTATTCACTTCATTTCAAATGGCAGATAATTGTGCATTTTTTTTGCATTATACAATATAGAGCGTTTAACTAACTCTGAGCGTGGGGTTAGTTTGGGTTAGTTGTGAGATGGCCTATTTGGAATAGCAGATACATGCTTGCGGATTAAGCAAATGGATTCAAATATGAATAAGGAAGGAAGAGTTAATATTTTAAATCTTGTAAAGAAATTCTGGCAGTGAGTTCTACTGTTTAGTCTCAGTGAGTATCGAACAGCTCTCTTTTGTAGTTTGAAAATACGCTCAAATTAAGTCGCACAAAACGTACCCCAGAATGGAAGGGCGTATCGGAGGTGCAACTCAAAAATGGCATAATAAACTGTTCTAGCAGTTGACACGTTAAGCTCCCTGGAAACAGTTCTTAGCGCAAAACAGGCAGAACTTAATTTTTTTGATAGGGCATTGATGTGCAAGTCCCACTTTAAATGGTTGTCCACAACAAGCCCCAAGAATTTCACAGATTCAACGACGTCAATAGTGGTGTTATTAAGTACAAAAGATTGCAACCTACTTTTATATGACAAAACTTTAGTTTTAGAAACGTTGAGGCACAGGAGATTAGAATCGCACCATGATTTAATGGTGATTAAGTCACTAGATACAGTTCTGTGAAGCGCCGTAATATTCGGGTTGCTCCAAGTGAAACTAGTATCGTCCGCAAAGAGACAGACTTTACTACTAATGTTCAGACAAGCAATGTCGTTGATAAACAGCAGAAACAAAATAGGGCCTAGTACTGAACCCTGGAGTACTCCACAATCTATTGGCTTGCAAGAAGACATACGACTTAAACCATTCGAGAGGCACTCCTCTGAATCCGTAGTACTGCAAGTTGTTAATTAAGATATTATGATTTACACAATCGAAAGCTTTAGAGAAATCACAGTAAATTGTTGTTGTAGAATGGTGGTTGTTCAGGTTGGAGTATACATAATTAAAGAGGGAAAACATAGCATCATTTGTGCATTTGTTACTTAAAAATCCACATTGATGGGTAGTAAGTATTTTATATTTAGAGAGAAAAGATAGAAGCCTTTTTTTAACCAAGCTTTCAATGATCTTTGATAATGTGGGAAGGAGTGCAATTGGGCGATAGTTCGAAGCTTGGTCTTTATCTCCTCCTTTATGCAAAGGAATAATTATTGCCGTCTTAAGACAGTTTGGAAAACCCCCATTTTGGAATGACTTGTTAATTCCATACCAACCATAGTAATATGGTTTAATAGACACTAACTACTGTGCTAATCACGCAGTGGAAATCTTATTTTAACGAAAGAAATAGAGATCATGTTACCCGGAATGAGATGCATATATTAATAGTTATTTATGTACCAAGGGTATTAAGTAGATGTTTATGCCCTGAGGGCGACAATGTTACAAACCCGAGGGCCTCTGGCCAGAGGGTGTATTAGTCGCCCGAGGGCGTACACATCTATTAATACCCGTGGTGCATACAAACTTTTATGTCATACTAGTTCGTTATTGCATTCACAATATGTAAATATTTAAAAAAATACTAATTCAATTCAATTATTTGAGTCCATAAAGTGTACTTTATGCCCGCACGGGCCATAAAGTGCACTTTATGCCCGCACGGGCATAAAGTAATCCATTATGTAAATGGTATCTAAGGTATAAAAACACAATAATGTACAGGGTGGCGCATTTTGGATGCATTTACGGGGTTTCTCGGTAATTAGTAAAGATAGAAGGATGCGGTTTTCGCGACACCGGGCTATTTTTTTATTAAACAAAAGATACCGTAAACAGAATTTTCCTATGCCTCTTCGTTTTTGAGCTACAGGGCGATTTAAAAAATGTTGTATTTTCGGGAACCCCTCGTATCTCAGCTACCTGATAACTTACAGAAAAAATAAAAACCGATGCTTATAGTACTTTTTACGTAGAATTCAGTGGGTTGCCAGAAATTTTTGCCAGAGATACTGTTTTTGAGATATGACCCAAACATATAATTTTTTAAATGGAACACCCTGTATTTTTTTCCGTCATTAAATTGCTTTATTTTTTCCCATAAAAATGATATATAACACTTAACATTTTCTATTTTTGAAAATGGTAAAAATTAAAAAAAAAATGCGAATTTAATGTTATATTCTTCTAGTTGGCTATGAATTTTATTTAAAAATTCGAAACAACTCTATACACTTTATTTTACTGATTGAAAAAATAACATATCAAGAACTAGTTATTTAAATAAAATTAATTATTTTTATTTAAATTTAATAGTCGATAAAGAAACAAAAATCAAGAATTACTTGAATTTAATTAATTATTGATTATAGCTATATTAAGTATATTATAGGTATAACAAAAACATCATTCGGATACCTCTTATTATCAAAGTGCAAGCCGTTATTTTCTAGACACTGCCTACAACGGTTTTCGACACTTCGCAATGTATTATATAAATGCAATCGGGTTACTTTCCTTAAACTATTCCTAAAACGTACTTGCAGTTCATTAACGTTATTACTTTTAACTCTATATATTTGATTTTTTATAAAACCCTAGAAGAAAAAATCTAAAGGCGTTAAGTCAGGTGACCGAGGTGGCCACCTAACAGGACCACTGGTGCCTATCCACTTATTATGAAAAGATCTGTTTAGAACATCACCCACTCTCCTTGCATTGTGGCTTGGTGCTCCATCTTGTTGGAAGTAAACGTCATTGATGTCTTGGGTTTCTTCCAAAAGATTTTCTTGTAAAATGTCTATATATCGATCCGATGTGAGATTACCATCAAACACAATATAACAGAAGATTCTGCAGTTATACAGAGCACACCAAACGTTAAAACCAAATTTCCCTTGACTACTCTGTCAACTGTAATGTGTGGATTGCGACTTGCCCAATAAAGATTATTATGGCGATTAAATATTCCTTGGCTGGAAATATGAGCTTCATCCGACTATATAATTTTCCTAAAAAGTAAATTGTCCTCCCTAGCTTTTCTCAAATACCAATTACAAAATATTATTCGCCGTTCAATATCACCCGGCTGCAAAAGCTGAACTTTTCTATA
The DNA here is from genome assembly GCA_016904865.1 of Pissodes strobi. NCBI lineage: Eukaryota > Metazoa > Arthropoda > Insecta > Coleoptera > Curculionidae > Pissodes > Pissodes strobi. The sequence goes on along the minus strand of MU182018.1, from coordinate 109,324 downwards.
ATGGTACTGTCGATACTTGTGTTGTCGCAATATTTTCTTAATTATTTTCCGATTTACTCCAATATTATTTCTAATTTCTCTTGAAGAGGCATGCGGGTTAGCTACAACATATGCAACGGTGTTAATCTCTTCGATTTCCTTGTTTTCTTTGTGGTAGAGTTTTGGTCTTGGCTTTTGAAATGATCCAACTGTCTGCAGGTTTCTCTCGAGCCTTTTAAATATTTGAAAATACATTTCGGAGGCAGCAACACTATTTTTTCCACGTTCAATATAACATTCTAACATATTAAATTTATAAAGATTGTCATGCGCCATTTTTTACTTTTTAAATCACTGTTTTTATAGCTGTCAAAAAATCAAATAACAATTAAATTTAACTTTTGTTTCGAAGGCCTACTTTGATCTAATAATGCCCTTTCAAGACTAGTTTGTTTGCAAGCCGGTGTATTAATAACATAGGGTCATAATATTATGATAAGAATAATTTTTTAAGTAATTCAACATTGAGAGTATTGTTTCGAATTTTTAAATAAAATTCATAGCCAACTAGAAGAATATAACATTAAATTCGCGATTTTTTTAAATTTATACCATTTCCAAAAATAGAAAATGTTAAGTGTTATATATCATTTTTATGGGAAAAAATAAAGTAATTTAATGACGGAAAAAAATACAGGGTGTTCCATTTAAAAAATTATATGTTTGGGTCATAATTCAAAAACAGTATTTCTGGCAAAAATTTCGGGCACGCCACTGAATTCTACGTAAAAAGTACTATAAGCATCCGTTTTTGTCTTTTCTGTAAGTTATCAGGAAGTTGAGATACGAGGGGTGCCCGAAAATACAACATTTTTAAAACCACCCTGTAGCTCAGAAACGAAGAGGCCTAGGCAAATTCTGTTTACGGTATCTTTTGTTTAACAAAAAAATAGCCCGGTGTCGCGAAAACCGCATCCTTCTATCTTTACTAATTACCGAGAAACCCCGTAAATGCATCCAAAATGCGCCACCCTGTACTTGTATGACATAAATTAGTTTTAAGATCTGCCACATTTTACGCCACCCCCAGTTTTTAAAATAATTACGCATGTATGTGAAGAGAAAGCGCTACTTTGACGGAAAATCAGCACGGTTGCAACTCCCTTTCACATAGTAAAGATTCCTGAAGATGCCGTATGCAAATGATGGCGAAACATGGGATAAAATTCAGTTTAGGCATAGCCTATGTCAAGGACTAAGATTTTTAAATACAGAGTTCTCATCATCCTCAAACATTTAAATTCTTCCGAGTTTAAGGAGAATTGAAATATAATTTTATATCCTAAATTATTTAGAAAAGTTTAGTTTAGTTTTATTTTAGAATAAGCAGGTGTGCTCTTAAACCTTTGGGGACATTAAGTTTTATATCAGGGCTAGACGTGGCAAAACAACTCCGCTTCTCTAAAATGACGAATACAATTATTTGGGCGTTTGAAATCTTAAGAAGGCCGGACTCAACACCCAAACACAATAAAACTTTCTCAAACCTACCGTATAGAGAAAGTGAACGACTCCGAAATTAGACCAAAGGAAACCACCGGACCAAGAAATACTTGATGGATAAGGGAAACGGACAAACAACTTACATGTGAGTACTATACGCGACTTAAAAATAATCATTTTGTATAGTTTGTCGTAAAAGTGGTATCAGCTGAAAGTAAATAAAATGTGTAGGCTGCTTTCTATTAAACATCTGAATATCTTCAACGGTATTGATTTTTTTTTAATTCAGACTAAATATATCTTTACATGTTAGTATATGAGAGATATATTCAAAAATGTCGGAATCTAGTGTGCTTACTAGTGGAATAAGAGCAAATATTGCTAAACATAAAAGATGTCAAAATTACTGATAAAAACTAGATTAAAGAAGTTATCCACCTAAAGGGAGACATTTAAAAGATATGCATATTATTAACTTATTAAGGATAGATATGATAACTGAATCTTCCAAAAGCCAACTGTTTACCCTTTGAATTGGCATAAAGAAGAAGAAAAACATAAACATTCCCTAATCAGCGATATGCAGCTCCTGGCTTTAGGGCTCATATTAATATTTCCCTGAGAACCCTAGTACAGTGCATATTCAAAATGCTTTAATTTTAGATTAGTGCATTCTAATACATACTATCATCATTCATGTATTAACATGTTTTCACACCAGGAGAGACTACAATTAAATCACTTTTAAACTATATACGATTTGCTTATACCTTTCTCTAAATATGTTGCAATTGTTAACCTTTTTAACAACTTATTGGTATTATATTATACACATTTTTTACACTCCAGTGGAATAATGCGATATTTAACGGGCAAATTAACAGAACGGAAGCTTTTACGGTCTTGGTGAGTTAACTAAGCACGAGTCTTGGGATTAGAGCATGTCAAATTTCAATTACTTTCGTACCTAACATTTCCTGAAGACGCCTCAATAAACTGCAGAATGGATTATTTTATTCAAGGAAATTCATTCATTTGAGAGTTATTCTTTGGGCTTAAAGACATTTAATTGGTTTCAAATTCCCTAGCTTTGATCTAAGAAAAATGATGCGATTAATGCTAAGTCCCAATTCGCTTGGTTAAATGTTATTTTAATCCAAAATCAATGTATTTGAGATTGGAGATTATAAGATTATTAGAAGCATACGAAAGTATTGAAATTATTAAATACCAGAATAGTTTAAATAAAGATAGAGCTCCGAATCCATATATTCCATTGTATTGGTTGATCGAACGTGACTATCTAATTCCTGTTAGTTAGTCACGGTACCCTTACCCAGAATGGGTTCTATTTGGTTTTGCTTGATTAAGTAAACAGTTAGTATAAAATAGAGTAGGTAGGATATAAGTTTAGTTTTAATCATCTTCTTAGTGGAATGTGAGTCGAATGAAATATTCTGTTTCGGCATTGTGGATAAAACTGTTCCAAACTCCAAGTTTGATGGTAATAGTTGATTTATTATCTTTATAATTTGGAAGTTAGGTAGATGATTATTCGAATTAATATATTTATCTGACAAATTGTTGCCAGTTACTTTCCACTTTATTTGAACGCTTTTCGAAGAATAAGGCCGCTTCGGCTCTGACCCCAGGGTGTAAACAGCACAAGTGCTAGTTAAGTGACCTCAACGAAGCTGAAAAACGTAAACGAACTGGAAAACAGTTGACGTTTCGTGGAACAAATCTGCTCCCGTTGTCCAGAACGAAAAATCTAAAAACGAAAATGGTTAATAAATGCAATTAAAACAGTAAAAAACTCGTGCACTTTGTCAAGTTTTGAATTGACTTTGACAAGATGATAAGAATAATGTCATATCGTTTAATTACTGGTCTGTTAGGATAGTGTGATACTGAGGTGTTATTAGGTAAATAATTAATGCGATTTTGAGGTGCTATATACCTACAATTTGGTATTATGTATTTAGGAAGAATTCAATGATTTATGTTTAAATATTTAGTTACTTTTTAAGTGTCCCTTATCAACTTCAGCTTTTAGCAAAGGCAACCAGGTGTTATTAAAATTAACAGAAGCTGAACCAACGCATTCATCTTTATTTAATAATATTACAGCACTTTCTTTAATTTTACGTCTTTTTGATAATGGTTCCTTTGCTAAAATACTTGAACTCTTCCATTGTATTCTGTTATTGTTATCAAATGCATGTTGACAGAAGTGATTTGTAGAATTGTGTATTTTTAACATAGTTAGTATAGCTTCGTTGGAGTCACTAAACTAGCACTTAATCTGTTTACACACTGGGGCCAAAGCCGAAACGGCCTTATTATTCAAAAAGCCTACAAATGAAGTGGAGTAACATGCAATAATTTGTCAGATAAATATGAATCCTCCACAACAATAGAGAACATATCTACAACAATTGGATTAATATATTAGATATACTCTCGCTTGGCTGAAGTCGGCTTTTATCCGAATGAGCGTTAATATCTGACGGCTCAGATTTATTTACTACCCAGGAAGAAATGTGTGAAAGCGCTTGAAGACATTTTCACTTACAAAAAAGTTTCTTGGAGGCGCCGGGCATTAATTCCTGGAGCTACGGCCTCATTGAAATATCCATGTCAAAAGTGAATTTAAGTATGTACAGCTCCGGTATAATACATATTATTATAATAGTTGATTATTCGAATTTATATATTACAGACTGGCAGAACCAAATAAGACTTTAAATTCCTTACGTATCTTATTACTGACTGTTTCTCTTCTTGCTTGCCTGAATGAAGTCTTCTCAAGTCTCAAGCCGACTTGACCCGAATGGGCGTAAAACCCGAGCGCGACGGCTCGGTCTCACTCAATACCCAAAAAAAGTGTGCTGAACGCGCATAATGAAGTTTTTATTACAGAAATGTTCGATATGACTCGCTTTATTGAGTGGTAAAACCTGACAACCTTCTAATATAAATATTATTTTAAATTATAGCGTAAACTAAAGCGTTACTGCTAATTCCAGTATCATTATCAGAAGACCACCAATCGAGACCGTTGTGCTCCCAGCCCACATTAGATTCTCCAGGATAGGAGGCATCTCCTTCAGACTAACACGAAACACTGAATCTGGCTCGATCAGCGTCGCGCCAATTATTCTGAATCTTGCCCACGCGAAGGCAGGGCATTCCATATGGGGTCTCATCGTCCTCCATGCACCATCTACACTCCCCTTCCTCTACAATTCTCAGCTATCAGGTGCCGTCTAAGCCTGCACTCTTTCCTTGGTAGGCCCATGGTGAGCCTCCTCGTGAGTCAATGTATCATGAGCCTCGTTTGCCTCATCCCCGGAGCCGTCCGCTATACCTCTTCAGGCCGACCCTCCGTCCAGGCCCCCAAAGCTCCCTCACGAAGACACGAAGCGATCTATATGTATCTACCCGCGGAGCCTTCTCGGGCTAAGGAGTCTTGGCCTGGTTTCCCGGCACACCCGAGTGTACCCATACCAGCGTAAACCTTTTTATGCTTTACAAGTTTAATCAGTCAGCTCCTGCACTCCACTTCAACAAGGAGCGCGTGCGGACCGACTTCATAGTCATCAGTCATGTCACATATTTTTTTTCACCGGAGCAAAAGAAAATTCTCCTGCCACCAACACTTGGCCTTAACGACCCCCAGACCCCCTCATGATCGCGAAAATTTCCGCTCGGAAAACCGTAGTAGTGTGCTCGCCCAGTAGAGCTAGTGGATAATTCACGTCCCAGGGTTTCACAGTATGCACCAGCTCCAGACAGTGTTCCCATTTTGGACCCATCTGTAACCGACTAGTCCATCTCATCCTTCCCTCTAAGTTTAGCCCCTCGTGGAAGCCTATCTTAGGGACCATCATATCACCTGGCATACCCAGGACGGTTAGGTCCCCAGACAGGCCCCGCCATAGGCCGCAGTGCGAGAACCTTGTGACTGACAATTCTATATATAGATTTTCAAAAAATGGGCTACTTCATGTTAAAGTAGAATTAGGATAAACGAGCCATTCTTAATTATATGCAAATCTGATGAACTAGTTCAATCCAATGCTAGTAGACCCTAAGTAGAAAAGTACAAATTGACTTTAAATTGAAATTAGCCGAAGTTTACCACAAAACTTTGCCTTAGCGTATGTTATAAATTCAGAACCAAGGTAATTGCTTCGTATTCGTCCGGAAAATAAAAATACGGTATCACAAGTCAAATAGCGCGTGGGCGAACATTATGTACTCAGGAAGGAAATAATACCTTCATCTGATATTTACATTGTACATTTTTTGAATAGTGAAGGAGCTAAATCGCCTACGAATAAAGTAGATGCATCACAGAATCTCTTCAGAGTTTAGACTTGTAATATAACAGTGGTGTATTCAGTTTTCACTTCAAAAAGGAAATAGGTAGTACGGAGCAATATACGCTAAACGGCACTGCTAAAAAAAAACAATTTACATATTCCCCAGGCAAACTTAGTAAGAGCAGTATAGAAGTAAAGTAGCTATATTTGAACACAATTCCGTGTCATTTCAGGGCTGGATTTTTATGATTGATGGTTCGGCATTCAGTATATACTAGTAGTCACATACTCCAACAAATATCGATAGTCAATACCTAATTAGATAGATATCGTGTATATTTAGAAATTAAAAATAATTATGGGTTCATGTAGAATGCTATTCATGTTAGCCTTGTGTCTGGCGCTCTGCATGTTTTCTCAAAATTGTATCAATTTCGTTCGAATTATAAAAGATCTACACATACATATTATAGGTAAAATATGTAACAAAAAAAAATAATACATATTTTATTATTTTTAATATCGTTATAAAACGTTTTTTCGTCTGGTTTCAACTTCTATTTTGTGGTGCCAATACTTCTGTTTTATGGTGTTAATACTAATACTAATAATGGTCACCGTGATCTACACGATTTTTCGAATCCTTGCGCTCAACAGAGCAGTCTTTAAAAGGATCAACCAATATTTTTTCTTCTCGACCCATACAACGTTATTAAGACTCGGTTGTCTATTTTTATTTTTATTGGGCAGACAGCACAGCACGGTCGTACTTTGGTAAAAAGAATCTTCGGATGGGATTAAATAATAAGGACATTAATCCTGGTTAGCGAAGAGTAGGCATTCTGTGGCCCATAACTAACGGCCGATAGCATCGCTGTGCACAAGTAAGTACGGCCACAGCCACGGTACGAGCAGCATAGACCTACGTTACAAGGTACCATCGTCGTCGGAGGTATCAGAGGTGGCTTTCTGCCTTTTTTTCCGATGAGGAACTTTACCGGTTACCAGTATGTACAAGGGTCGGAGTCGCATGAATACCAATATATTATCTACACGCCATTGTCGTTTTATAAAACAGTGGTCTACTGCTTAAAAGGTTGTAATACCGTCCGGATGAGCATTCGTCATTTTAGTCTTTGTTTTTTGTTTCTCCTTCCTGATCCCAATACGCGCGTATTGGGTGTACCAATAAAAATGTATTTCATTTTAAATATCTCCATTGCATACAGCATACTCTTCAAATATTGATCGGTAATTAGCTTTTTATAAATAGTTTTTTAATGAGTTTTCATATTATCCTAAAATGCTGCAAACTAATATTCTTGTTTTGTGTCAACAAGATTTCAAAGAGTTTTCCAACTTTTCATATTTTAATATTTTAGATTTCAGGACTCTAGGAAAAAGGCAGCCGATTAGTTACCATGTCACATATATTTTTTCTAACCGACTCCACAGCTCGCCTAGCGTGTAATAGACATTTAAAAAAAAAGTAATACATTTGTCTTTGAGCTTTTTCAGATTCAAACAATTTTAGCTTTGGAAAGCTTTCTGAAATCAATACATACAGCTGTTCTAACATCCAAAAAAGTTTTACTTCTGTATAGGAGGTAATGAAATGTACTAGGACAAGGTTTAAATTGTGGGCATAACAAGGATTATATATTATAGCTTCGGGAACTATCTCTTCTATTCTTGTTTGCAATCTTTTTCTATGTCCAGACATAGTGCTAGCGCCATCATACGATTGCCCTCTACAATATGCAAGATTGCTACCAAGAGATTCTAATTAATTTGTTACGGCGTTGAAATAATTTTCGCCGAACCACTGTTGATACCAATAAATTTAATAAATCTCTCCTCCACAAAACTACACATATTGACAAATCTCACAGACAATGGCAGCGGCTCTTTTTTAGAAATATCCAAAGTAGAATTCACTATCAACGTAAAATATTTGGCTACTTTTACATCCTCTATAAGTTTTCGTTACGTAAAATATCCAAAATTTCATTTTGTCTCATGTTTGTGTTCGAAAGGTGCTGAGCCAAGGCTGAATCGTATTTTTTCAACAGGTCTAGGAGTTTTAAGAAAGTTCCTTTGTTTTTATTGAGAGGATTTTCTAAATGTCCGCGAGAAGGGGGCGCAAATGCATCTTTACAGGGCGCCTGTCCCGCCGTCAGATTATATATTCTTAATATACTTTTCATATGACAGACCGGCGCAACTGTATCTACTCCTTGCGTACGTTTTGTATAAAACAGTTTCAGCGGTTTGTCATATGAAAAGTACGCGAAATGTACGTAGACCATGTCCATAATGAATGTTTTTTTATTCGAAACTTTAGTATTCAGTTTGGCACAGTATTCGGTTCAAGTTTGACCGAATACCCGCGTTTAGAGAATTTTCTCCTATATTCAGACCTCTGATGCGTAGCAAGACGAACAGTCAGCATTTTTTTTTATCAGATCCAATAAATACGCATCGTAAAGCCGCCAAAAAATGTCATCTTGTGTTTTTTAATGGATCGCCATGTATATATAGTTCAATTATCGAATAGCTTTTTAAACTAATGAGACAAATGACAATACCAGCGTCATAAGATAAATCCATTAGATTATATACCAACACATTATTTTATACCGCTCTTTTCTTACACATTCCTTATTTAGTTTTAAAAATAGATATATCAAACATAATATATTCTGAATCAGTAACGAACTCACTATTACCCTTTCAAATCGAGAGGTTTGATGAGAAAACAAATCTATACAATGAGATTTTACGAATTCTCTGTTGGGTTTGACGGTAATAAGGAGACAAGGTGTAGATTTATTAATTGTTGATTAATAATTATTAGCAATTTCTCTAAAATGTCTGCAAGAATAATAAGCAGACAAAATGTAGATTTATTTATTGTCGATACCTACAATAATTAATAGGAATTTCTCTAAGATTTCCGCAATAATATTGTTCAAAGTCCCGCCTCATCACGAACTAGGCAATAATTTGTCAAAGTAATTATTGTAATTTTATAGTTGGTTAATGAAACAGTAATTTTTAGCACGACTGACAAATTTGGTAAGTAAATTATGAATCGATCTTACGGAAACTGCCGGTTTACATAAAATATTTATAGCCATTTCACGTCCTACTATTTGGTCTTTTTTACTTACTAACGGCTAGCCACATCGCATAACGTTTCACGGATTGAATAAATGGTATGCTAAAAAATTGGGTTATTTAACGGGTGTGTTTAAAATCCTAATATAAGCACGTGTCTTTGAAAAGTTAACTTTCCAGTACCGTGCATCACTAAAACACTATTATACATAAGGTTCCCCAAAAAAGAAGTCACAGTATGGATCTCTGATTTTAGTCTTGTAGCGAATCCCCGAGTGAGAAAGGAGAAAAGAAACGCGGAGAGGCAGTCGAAGTTAAGTTGTACTTCATTCTATATGAAGAAAAACTATAAGCTAATTAATTAGAAAACAGAAGCTAACTATTAGCCCTAGGAATTCTGAATAGGAGCTACGAACCTAAAGCCGCTGACACACTGGAACGTTGCCGTTCGTTCGCACTCGTTTGCGTTGCTACCCGCTCACTGGTAACGTTCCTCAAGGCCTGCCACACTTGAACGAATGACCTGAAATATTTCAACCGACAGTGTTCCATCAAGTCGCGCCCTTAAAGAAAACTGATATTCTTTTCTATACGCGTCCACACTGCAACATTTCTGCATTCGCGGCAAGGCATTTCCTTTTGATCTTTTTAATTTACCGACAGGCGACGGGAAACGTTCGTTTGCACTGCTGACCCTTCGCGACCATTCGCGCCCTTCTAAAATCGCTGGAAATGACCGTTCACACCTGCGAACGAATGGAAAGCTTCGATCCAATGTGTCAGAGGCTTTAGACCAATAGATTTGATTTGCACCTGCTAAATTAAAATCAGATTTCATAAACCGATAACTATTCCATAACTACAATGAAACCGTAAATATTAACTGGGATTTTTGTAGAATTAAAATTGACGAGCACTCAATCTTGTAGAGAAATTAGTTGAAATAAAAATAACGAAACAAAGTTTAATGGGAAAGTAAT
>MU182018.1:88634-99404 GCA_016904865.1 Pissodes strobi | reverse complement strand
ATTAGTTGAAATAAAAATAACGAAACAAAGTTTAATGGGAAAGTAATAACTGATTATACACGTCATAACCTAAAAATACAATTACCTACACCAATCATTTGGGCATTCTGTATACAATTGTGGCTCTTCGTTATATCGATACCATATTGTATATTTTTTTCGTGAACTGAATCGGGTTACGTAATAGTCTTGTGAACAAAAAAAATTGGGAAATTTACTCTCTCAAAACTTATAAACTATTAACTCGGCATCGGGCAAGGAAACTATAGAAGGTAATTCTGAACGGGTTTAGCTTTTTAATTAAACTGACATATTGATGGAGCAAATACATTTGCTCTATAAGAATGTGTAATAGATTAATTACATACAAATAATCTGTTCCTTATTTCTCAGTTTAGAGTAGCCTAACAGAAATGAACATTTCGTAATAGCTACTCCACCCCTCCCAGCTTTCCTCTCTAAACAAACTTAAAACTACACTATTCTACAGTTCAGTCTGCTTAAAATTATTCAAAATTATTTCGCCATAATATAGATGCAAAAAACTAGAACTTTATCAAATGGACTATAATGTTCGATATGAATCGGCAAAGCAAACAAAATGCTTTCCGGCTACAAAATCCTCCACATGCTCGCGTGTTTACACATTAATAAACTGATTCAATAAAAGGGGGAAAATCAAAAGAGGAAAAAATATTTATGTAAATTTTGAATACATATTTGTGATTGTATCAACTAAAAATTATTCGAACGTTACCCGATTTAATTGGGTCGATAATAATGGTTATATTTCTAAATTGTTGTTGTCACTATAAACTAACAAAAAACATTTCACGTTAAGAAAGCTTTTCATGAACTTAAATATTTGAGTCTTCTACGTATTATTTAGTTACTATGGAAATTAATATACAATATAACATTCAAAATCGTGTGTGCTGAAACAATAAATAACAATATTTTCGATAGCCATGAAAATTCCTCAGCTCTACTTGTTAGAAGCAGAAGATTTAACACATGGTACTTTTAAATTTCGCATCCTGTATGCTACTTTAACGCGAAAGTATATCCACACCACGCTCTTCTCATGGATTTTAATTAAACCAATAGGAATTCACAAAAGTGACAACTCATGGGGGAAACTAGATGAGCAAGTGAAAACGCATGGTCCTCCGCTCGCTTCGGGGGCGCAACCAACTAAAATTAACCCAAGGCATGCCCAAAATCAGTTCTAATCTAGATATAGAAAAGTTACTGACTTTGCTTTTAAATCTTACAAATTTCATAAATTGCATCTAGCTCCGCCCATTAACTGTCACTTTTGTGAATTCCTATTGATTTAATTAAGATCCATAAGACGACCGTGGTGTGGATGTACTTTCGCCACTTTAACTGTACTATTAAGGAGACTAAATCGGTTTGCTGCTGTAAATTGAATGTAGAAATATTCATTTATTTCGCCTTGGCTTGGTGAGATTATTTATTTTTCAGAGCAAAAATTGGGCATCAATGTACAGGGTTATCCAACGAGGACTAGACAAGGCGATTTTTTTGACTTTCCCTGTACTTTTATAAAAAAAAAACTGAAATAGCCATCTTATTTAATTTTCTCCCTCGAATTCGGATATGTTCTTAGCTAACCTTTTTATGAGTAAATTTGAAAATGAAATCAGTGAGGAGTTCGAATATTTTCCAAGGGTATGGTACAGGTATGTGGATGACATTTTCGCGATTTTCGACACAAAAACCGCTAATGTTGAAGATTTTGTAACAAAACTAAACAACCGTTTCCCCACCATTAAATTTACTTATGAAGTCGAGAACAATGGCCAGCTACCATTTTTGGATACTTTAGTGATTAGGAACGATAATAACACACTAGAATTTGATATTTATAGAAAAAATACTGCCACTAACCGATATATTCCTAATGACCAACATAAAATGGCCAGCTTTCATTTTTTAGTACACCGTTTGGTTAACTTTCCTCTTAGCCAGTGGCGGACATATCACCGGGCAGTTCGGTGCGCCGCCCTGCGGCCCAAGGTTCAGAAGGGCCCCATGATGCCGCGGATTATAAAGTATTTTTTCTTCAAACGTCAGTAAATCCATCATTACTCGACTGTGTAGGCGGCAGTGAAGTTTCGTTTTTCCTCCGCCGGAGCTTTACTTTTCACTTTTCCGCCGGCGGAGGTAAAAGTGTTATCATAGCAACATAGATACAATACAAACAAACGTCAAAATAAGCGTCAACAACTCAAGCGTTATTAAACTAAAATTTGTATTTATCACTCAATGTGTGACTGCATTTCTAAAAATCACTAATTTAGGAACTAATTGGTTATTATTTAATCGAACTTACTCAATAACTGCTTATCAATACGGAATTAAAACGCAATCGAAGACGCAATTTTAAAAATATAATTATTGTTGACAGTGTCCACTGGCAGCCTTATGTTACATTACTATAGCAACAACCTGAGCCTATTCACCGACACCGCACCGGTCTAAGCCGCCTTGCGAACCCACTTATCTTTAATAATTATTATTATTACTATTAAAAAGAGACTTTTTGCATTAATTTGTCGACATTTGAAGAAAAAACAGCATATTTTATTTGGAGGAAAAGTATTACTTTTCCTCCATTTTATACTATTTGTATCGAAGTAAGTAAAATGGTAAAAAATCAAATATGCAAACCAAAAACATTGAAATAATAATTAAGCTACATTCAATAAAGTCACAGTATAGATACCTATACGTATCTACTAATGAAATATATCGACCATACCGCCCATGCCTAATATTCGTTGAGAGCCTGAGAGCGTTAAATTTGGCAACTCCCAGACCCAGCCACCGAACGTTAACTACTGTGATTCCCACTATTCCCAGTAGGCCGCATTTTCATTTACTTTAGAGCAAATTATTAAATACTTGATATTTGAATAGTTTGTTTGCATGATTAAATAATATTAGTAAATGGAGAGATTCATACTGTAGCTGCTTCAGGCAGAACTTAAGTACCTACTTGTTAGGAATATTTATATTTTTACATATTGTGTTATCTTTTGTCTCAGCCTAAAGACTCTAACGAATTGTATTTCTAAAAAAATCAATTGAATGTATCTATATTTCTCAATTACTTACTAATTACTTTACTTTGATAAATACGATATTATAATTATATAATAGATGGTATACAATGGAATGGCGTAGTTTAAAGCAGTGAAATCGTTGGCCCTCCCCCCGCGGCAAATATTGTGGGGGCCCTCTTTTCATAAATTGACTAAGACTAAGAGCGTAATAATAATAATAAACTATTTTTGGTATAAAATGTCGCAGCGACTTAGATTTAACAGATCTAATAGATAATCTTGCTAATGCCAAAGTCAGGAAAAGATCATTCTAGATTTTAGTTTGTTATCAGTTTTTATATTTTGTTTAAAGAGTTTTTATTTTATTACTTTTTATATGGTACGGAAAATACCATTCTAGATATTAGTAATACAATATCGCAGGGAAGTTAAATTTAAAAGATCTAATAGATACCTAATGTTCCTAATGTCAAAGTCAGAAAAAGATAATTCTAGATTTCCGCTTGTTATTAGTTTTTATATTTTATTTCAAGTGTTTTTATTTTATTACTTTTTATGTGACAGAAAATATCAGTCTAGATATTAGTAATACAATAACGCAACGGAGTTAGATTTAACAGATCTAATAGATAGTTTTGCCAATGTCAGTTTATTATTAGTTTTTATATTTTGTTTATGTGATACGCAAAATGCCAATATACAATAATTCTTTATATTAACTAGCTTTCATCCTAAATAAAAATATATTTTATTTTCATACTTTTCATGGGATGCGAAAAAATATTAGTTCTTTATTAGTTTTCATCCTGAATGAAAAATATTGTTATATTCTTACTTTTTATGTGATACTCATATATCATGTATTACATATGAGCAATGCCTTAACTTAGTTTTAAAATATACAAGGGGTAGGGGCCCATAAATATCTTTTGCCCTGAGGTCCACGCGTCCCTAGGTCCGCCGCTGCTTAGCAGAGAAAGATTTAATAATGAAAAGGAAACTATTAGGAATATAGCGAAAGTTAATGGTTTTAATACTAACTTAATAAATAAACTAATTAATAGGCATTTGTTTAGAAAGACCATTCGTGATTCCACTTCTTTCGTTAATCAGGATGAAAATACAAAATACGTTTCGATACCGTATAATCCTCAGTATACTAGAGAACTCCAAAAAGTTTTTAAGGAAGTAGGTTTAAAATTAGTATACCAGACTCAGTTTAACATTAAGAAATTATTAGGTGGTCCAAAGGACAAAATTGAAATACTAGAAAGAAGTGGAATATATGAAATTGGATGTATGGATTGTAACCAAAAATATGTTGGGCAAACTAGACGATCTATACAGACGAGATTCAAAGAACATAAAGCTCATTTAAAGTATGGTAGAACAGATAAATCAAGTGTTGCCGAGCATGCTTTTGATAATAATCATAGAATAACAATTAAAAATTTAAAATTAATTCATAATATAACTGATAGGAGATTATTACACGCATATGAAAGTATGGAAATTATTAAATGTAAGAATAGTTTAAATAGAGATAGAGGGCCTATTCCGTATAGTCCATTGTATTGGTTGATCAAGCGTGACTAGCGGGATCCCAGGATTGGTTCTTTTTAGTTCCGCTTAATTAAGCAAACAGTAGTATAAAAGGGAGTTAGGTAGATTTTAATTTTAGTTTTAATCATCCCCTGATGATGCTAACATGGTTAGCGAAACGCGCGTCGAGTGCAAATATTCTGTTTCGGTATTGTGGATAAAACTCTGTTTTAGTCGGATATGTTCAGCAAAAAACAATTGAACATCAAATAAAAGTGCTAGGGGTCACTTTGATATATTTTTTAAATGGGATGCCATATTTTTAATGTGTTTATCCGATTTCTCATATAAAACTTGATCTAAAATGATGGATTTTCTTTCTTCTTCAGTTTTAAATTCGGAAAATGTTCGTCTACCGTACGATTAATACCTGATAGATGGCTACCCGTTTCACCTGTTCAACCTTTAACCTGCTTTAAAGCGGCCGTCAGTCAGACCAAATAATCAACTTTCAAATTTCTATACTATATTTTTCACGAATTAGTTACAAATAATGAAATATTCTTTAGAAGAACGACTAAGTGTAATAAAATTATATTACAAAAGTGGAGAGAATGCTCGACAAACACAAAGATCATGTTTTGAGAGTTTCCAGAGACACATTTCAGTAGATACAATTCTGAGAATTAAGACCCTATCTGAAGAAAGCAAGACATTGAAAGACAAGCCAAGAAAGATGAAAAGACAGAATAGAAGGAATCGAGCCATTGTTCAATATTTTACTATAAATCCGAAGAGTTCTATTCCGCAAGCGGTACGAGAAGTAAGTTATGGTCCAGGACTCCGGAGAAATGTGGTCTAAAACTATATTGCATCCTGCCCATTCAATACTTAACACAACATAAAAAAGAACTTCGATTTCGATTTGTTGCTTCAATGCTGATGAGAGAGCAAGACGAAGATTATAATTTATATAATATAATTCTATGGACTGACGAAGCGTCATTTACAACATCGGGGGTATACAATCGGAAAAATACAAGATACTGGGCAGCAGTTAACCCTCATAGATATGAAATGATAAAGTTTCAAGGTAGGAGCTCACTTAATGTTTGGTGTGGGATGTTAGAAAATCGAATCATTGGACCACTATTTTATCGTGGCTCTTTAACCTCCAGTTTCTTCAAAACTATATCGAGGATTTCTTGGAAAGATTGCCATTGCAAGTCTACAACAATATCATTTGGCAGCAGGATGGTGCTTCGCCTCATGCAGTTCGAGAAGTGGTAACATACTTAAATGAGCATTACAATCAGTGGATTGGTCGTAACGAAACAATTCATTGGCTGCGAAATAGCTCCGATATCACGCCAACGGATACATTTTTATGGGGTCATTTAAAAAATGTAGTTTATCAACGATCGAACAGAAGTCTCGAGGATATTCAGCAAAAAATTATAAATGAAATTAATAGACTTAACCAGGATCAAAATATTGCAAGATATTCTTTGGACTGAAAAGGGGACATCGGCCGTGTTTTGAAAATAATGAAGGACACATCGAACAATTATATTATTGAGATTAAAGTTATTAAGTTAGTTTATAGTTTTTTCTAATATGTCATACTGTTTTTATACGTAAACAATAATAGATTTGCAAAAAACTACCATTATTTGTAACTAATTCGTGAAAAATATAGTGTAGAAATTTGAAAGTTGATTATTTGGTCTGACTGAAGGTCGCTTTAAAGCAGGTTAAAGGTTGAACAGTGAACAGCTGAAACGGGTATCCATCATCCATCTATCAGGTATTAATCGTACGGTAGACGAACATTTTTCGAATTTAAAACTGAAGAAAAACGGCGTTTTTTAATTAAAAATCCATCATTTTAGATCAAAATTTATATGAGAAATCGGATAAGCACATTAAAAATATGGCATCCCATTTAAAATTATATCAAAGTGACCCCTAACACTTTTATTTCATGTTCGATTGTTTTTTGCTGAACATATCCGAATTTGCGGCAGAAAATTACATAGGATTGCTATTTCAGTTTTTTTTTTATAAAAGTACAGGGAAAGTCAAAAAGTCGCCTTGTCTAGTCCTCGTTGGATAACCCTGTACATAATTCTTTCTGAATTTATAAACGGCTTATAGTGAACAAACCATTCTGCGTGTCTTTAGATTAAAATTCACTTGCTTATTTTGAACCACTCTTTAACATAATACAAATTATTTATAGAATGGAGAAACCTCAATTTTGTTTAAATTTTTCAATATCTAGGTTAATTGTGAGGTTCTTTGATAATTAGTTCGTTCTTACATACTACTTGAAATAGTTAAGCTTTTAAACTTTGCATTATCATGGGCCCAACGTTTTAATCGCACTACTATGTTTAAGTATAATTTTCTTCGAAGTTCAGCTAATTATCATATAATACATGCCTATATCTTTAACAATTTTTATGTATTTAAAAATTTTATTATTGATGTATATAAATACTACAATTCGTTCGTTCGAATTGATTAGATGCCTATCCCAATATTCAACTTATTTGCCTCACGCCAATTAGCCAACAAATTCAGATCATTCTGTAGATTTATGGCATAAGCCTGGCTTTTAATGGCAGTATAAAATTTCGTGCCGTAGGCAAGCAACAAGCATTTAGCTTGTTGAAAATTGATGGTAGGTTATTTATAAAAATAAGAAAATAAAGGTCCCAGGTTAGACCCCTGTGACATGCCCGATCTTGTTAGTAAAATCTCCAGTCCTAGTTATAGGCGAGAGCCGCGCATTGGTCTCGCCTTTCAAGTGTCCGAAAATCTGCAAAATCTAATTACAACATCAAATATATGGAGGAGTAGAACTCTTAAATAATCTCGGCAAGTTTTCAAAATTTATGGTGGAATTTTGTCAATGCCTACATTTTTCTTTGGTTTTAGTTTTTATCGGCATTAGCATGCTCATTAACTGTAACCTGGCTCACAGTGAGAATATTCAAACTAGAATTACAATTACCTTCTTCTGATATATAAAAGAACTACTTACTACTGCTGTATACAGATAAAAAATACCAAGCAAATTTGTCGGTAATTTAATTGTTTGGTACTGGTTGATTGTTGTTGAAAATCTGTTATTTACGCATAGTGACCAGAATGGTAAGGGGTTATTTAGTATAGCTATTTTGTTATAATTATTATGTGTTTAGATGTCCTTCTTATCATATCTTTAATATTTTTTAACATTAATGATTTATGTAGTTTAACGCGATTGCAATAATTTATTTGGTAAATCAAACATGATATCTGCTTAGTTATTCTCGAAATTCAGATACACTTACATCAAATATATTTTTTACAATATTACAGAAAACTTTCTCTGAACTGGGACCGCATATTTTGATTCAAGGGAGCAGCTTTTGTTGCAAATTTTTAACCTCCATGTGGTGGTGAATCCCACTTAAAAAACTTTTATGGAATAGTGAATCAAGAAACAGATTACTTTAAAGCTGGTGAAATTATCTTCCTAAACTTGAACCAATAGTTTTGATAAAAAAATATTTTGGATTTTCAAGTGAGATTTGCAGCCCAAACATTTTTTAAGTAGCCACCGCAATTAAAATGGATTTGGACAAGTTAAAATTTTTCAGTCAAGAACACAATTATTATATTCTAACCAAAACAACAAATACATTTGCATATACGTTACAGTTCTGGATCAGATGCAGATCTACATCGAACTAGCTTCAGCGAAATTTAAAAAATTACAAATTCCACCCATAGAATGGGATTAAAGATCGCCTTGATCGTTATTTGAATTACTATGATATTATAACTGAACGGGCAGTTAATCATCTATTATTTGTAACATTTGCTTTTCGAACGAATATTCTTTTTTCGAAACTGAAATTATTACCCGTGATAATAACTGTTCCATTGATACCAGGATACATATTTGCTAAAATTCACATCCAACAAACAAAATCCAGAAAATGTAAATGTTTGAAGGAAAATTGGGGAAACGTAAGATCGGTCACAGAACGGCGTTCCTCCTCCGTATAATGTGTCTGCTGTTATATATTTCCTGACCCAAAAATTGGGTGAAGAAATGCTACAGAATGTCTTGAAATTTAAATAAATGAAACTACCTGATTCCTTAGAATATGTATCCATAATATTCGAGAAAGTTCGACTAAAACATATATTTTTGAATTAAAGGAAGCCGAAAGTCGCCATATAAAACATCTAAAAAACCGTCACGTAAGTGATAAATTCATTAAATTCACGACGCCATTTCTATAAAACTACTGATTCAAATTTAAACAGTGAGACATCACTAAAAGATAATATATCGAACTTTAAAATGATGTGCTATTTACCCCTGCAATTTAATAGTTATAGTTGTGCATGTTACCACCGTACGAAAGTTGAAAAAAAGCAACAAAAGTGACCTCCTGGAAAACAACACATTGCAGTTTGGGCGCTTTCCAAGAAAACAGATAAACAATATTCTCGATTTCGGTGTGTTGTCTCATCCAATGGTATGTTTCTCATCCAACATTGCCGGTTGCACAATTAGTCAATTTGAAGGTATTGATTAAGATATCAGAAATTCAGAACCTACTGTACCCAACTAATCAAACTACACTAGATATAGAAGCTTTAAAAAATAGAAAAAGAAACAGATTCATTAATATTTTTCAAATTTAGAAATTCCAGAATTTACAGTCTTTCTAGTACTAGCTCAAAGTAAATAATTACAATCTAAACACTGTCAAAATAAGTTAAATAAATGTGTGAACATACCTTCAAAAATAATTACGGATCTTTTATGAGTAGCTCTATAAAGAGTCAAAAAATAAACAGTGATATTTTAAGGCCCAAATTTAATGTGAATAATGAATGAAATGAAAGTTTTTTTAAATTATATCTTGGTGGACCATGAACGCAACGAATTCGCAAATGATGCAATTTCACACAATGTTTGGTAAAGCTAATTCTGTCTCCAAAAATATAGAAAGGTAAGATTTTTGTACTGGTTTTTGTTTAACTGAACAGTGTGTTGTGTTAGCTATGAATATAAATAATTTATTTATATTTAGATATTGAGTTAGATAATTTATTATAATTATTTTTCTTTCTCTTATAACTATGGCTCTTATCCAATTTTTAATCAGTTCCTTATGCAAACACAATGGGGAGACCATTTGCAAGACAAATAATACATTTTGGATAAACAAATATGGCACATTTTAACTTCCATAACCTTTCAACGAATTGAAGACTAAGATAAAAGTGAGAATGATTTGCTTATTATTCTATTTTAAAACCTGCACCAAATCGCATGATTAAAATATAGCCCCTTTAAGGCCTGAATTATTTGATTCTTAACCTCATGGTCAGCCAGGGTAGAGCAGACATTCTCCTAAGGCTACTTTAATTATTGTACTTTAGCCATTCAATTTACGATATTTATTCGGTGATTTTAACACCTTATTAGAAGTGTTCAGTATTGCTAAATGCTGTTTCCTATCCTATTAGAAAACGACATGCAGCACTAAAGATGACCTAGGGCCGAAACCTCTCTGTTACGCTGTTATTAGAGATCTTTGCACGAAATATTTTTCCTTCGATTCCTTATTAACGTATATGCGCCCAAAACTACTCCAATGATATTTATATGTGTGCAAAAGAATGATAATATAATAATTCTGAATGCTTTGGTACAGTTGACCCTCCTCACCCTTTCAAAATATTGCAATGGCTAATAGATTCATAGAAGCATAAGCTATACCTGGTTTTATGAAGAAAAGCTTAGGATGGAACAAAAATATACCTAATAATTGTAAACGCAATTATGTGTATCAGCGGTTTTCAAAAGTAATATCTATTTAGTTTGTACAAAAACTGTAGCAATTATTAAACTTATGATCAGAAATATGATAGGCAACTTCGTTAGTTCAGTTCGAATACTGATCACTTACCCAACGTAATACTCAGTAAGTCCGTCACGGTGGATGAAAGACGGGAGACCCAGGTTCCTATAAATTGTTATTGATTTTATCTTCAAAAGCGGTAATCACACGATACCCAATTAAGAAAAACGTAAAAACAAAAGTCAATAACAAGTAACTAA
>MU182018.1:56852-78634 GCA_016904865.1 Pissodes strobi | reverse complement strand
AATATTCCTCATCAAATATATATATATATGAATTTTCTACGAGAAAAAATATTTTCAGCTCTTGAGAAGAGCAATGAAATATCCTGTCTTGCCCATATTACAGAGGTAAGACAATTTCTAAGAGAAAATTTAGAGGATGGTGAGATTTTCAATAATGGCGACGCTTGCACAAACGCCTGATATTATGCCGCTAGATTTTATTTTGGTGTTGTAGGAAAAGAAATATACGAATTTGAATTCCCTAAAATCATTTAATAAAATTAAAGTAAAAATATGCGTAGCAAGCTTTGCAAAAGACAATCTTTTCATCCTCCATTTTCAAAATTGGCGGAATTAACCAGCCAAAACTAATCAAAAATTCAAAATTAAAAAAAAAATCTTTGTTTACATATTCTATTGCCCTTCTCGCAACTTGAACTTTCACATTTAGATAAAAGTTTATTATTGTTAACCGTTTCATATTTGAAGAGCGAGTTGTTCTATCCATACTTAGGCGCAGCGCATTCTTTATATTTTTACAATTGATGAACGTTATACATATTTTTACTTTATAAGGAAACAGATTGACACCTGTACGATTCATCCAAGGCCTTTGAAGTGGCGATGACTCAAACATAATACTTTTTGTCTTAAAAATATCTAAAAGTAACTATGAAAAAGTTGATATAAACACTCTTTAGATAAGCATAATTTCAATTTCAAAATCAAATCTTAAATTTGAGACCGTAATCAAGGTTTCGAGGAAGTGTTCTAATTCTAATTTGCTTATTCTATTATAAATGGGGAGACCCATGATCCTAATTAAAAAATCTTCATAATGCGATAGCCATAATTTAAAATTCTTATATACCAACCAATTTCGATAAAAAGGAACATCATTCTCGCTGTGAAACCAGATTTACGGCGTCCGACCTGAAGGCGTACGCTACAATTTAATCAGACGTCCGTCGTCCAATCTCAATATTTACGCGGCTTAAAAGGATGAAAAGAAAATAAAAAGCGCGGCTCTTATCTATGAAATCTTACTAGTCCGTGGTCAAGAGGGTAATTCCACTATATTTTGTATATTAATAATCCATTAAAATAACTAAAACAAAAAGATTTTCTAGTATTAAAATCCTTAAATTAATCGGCCACGAAGAGCCAAATTCGACTGGCAATGCTTTTCCACCTAATTTGTCATTTTCATGTCATATTGTTATTTTTGACATTGCAAGTTGTTAAAATTTTATGCAGAAACCTAGATATTTATCAAAAAAATGTTAGCCTTCCGAACGGGACATACCGAAATGTTCGACATTCAATTTAAGATTCTTGCTTAGAATTACTTATGTTTTTATTTTATTCGTACCTGAAATAGTTATTTGTGTTTTTAGAGCGTAAAGTAACGGATTGCCGTTTGAGAAAGAATGTTACCGCGCGACGCGTATCGGAGCGCGGGAATCTTTCGAAAACGGCAATCTTACCGTGCGCTCGAAACACACAAACTTTTTCTACAGCCGCATTTTTTAGAATTAAATGCACATTTTTCTCTATTCTGAAATTTGCAAATTGCTGTCAGTTTTAACATATTATTCGGGCATATTTAGAACAGGAGTGCCAGCAGCAACTGTAACAAACGCACGACTGTTATTTATTTATTTTCGATTGTCATGACCATTCGTAGCACACTCGACGGAAAAGTTAGAATTTTTTTTTCCATGTACGCTCTAGGGCGTAAAATACGCATTAGTAATTAGTTAATTTGCGCGCGGCTGTAGAAAAAACTTATTTACCATTCGGTGATCAATTTCCGTTACTTTTTATTAGTTCAAACGAATTACGTTTATTATCTTCATACTTAATGATATTTCCTAAATTTTAGGGTAAGCAGTAAGCCATCTTTGACCGGAATCAATACAAATTTCGCTATTTTAAATGGCACACCCTATATATTTTCTAACTGTTGGGTCAATTTCTTCTTGCTGGTTTCAGATATTCGAGGTTTGACATCTTTAATAAGGAAAGTTTTGCCATAAGACATATCATATCTCAATGTTGGTCGAATGTTGCAACATCTTGTACATAGAGTAAGTCCGAACATGGGTGTATTTGATAAGAGATAATATTTTTACAAGATAATCAATCATAAGGGATAAATCAAACGGTGGATTCCGCAGTAAAATATAATAGATTTCATTTCCATAGCCTTAAAGATTTCCAAAAAATTTTATTGGTACCTAGTTAGTAACTTTCGCCCACTAGAAGATAATGAAAATAAATAAATTTTAGGCGTAGCTGCTAGTAGTAGCAGTAAAAAACTGACGTAATAGATTACTCAGTGGCGTGCATATGAATGTTACCCTACGATTTCTGAAAAAATGTGATATGTCGCTGGCAAAAGTATTTTTATTTAATTCTAATTAAATTTTAAAAATAAAGTTCATTATCTGTTTACTTCCTAATTTACGTATGTCTTATAACCAACTCCGTTATTTTTCATTCTGACGAAAAAATACTATTAGCATTTTGATTTTGAATCTCAATTTCTATTAGAAAAAATATAATATATAGTGATCATTAAAAAATGGGCAATTTGCTCAAAAATTTAATTCTCTATACACGGTGTCTCACATAAGAATGCACACTATAGGGATCTCGCAAATTAGAAGAGATACAAACATGATTAAATTAGAGAAAAGTTGCGCCTTGCTAAATCCTTCAACGTCATGTTTCCAAATCTAAAATCATTCAAAATCCGATTATTTCCGAAGATATTTGGGAAAAGACGAATCTTCCCGATTTCGTTTTTATTTTTTTCTGACTTTATTTGAAAAGATATGACAACGCAAATTTCACATTCCCATTGCTACTTCTCCTGGTCTTCAAGCTGATGTTATTAGATTTTCAATCTGACGTTTCGTTTCTTAGCAAACATCATCAACTTTGTTTTTTCAAATAGTCGAAAAAATTTGTTTTGTTCCTAAAAAACTCTAATTTCAATCATAAATCCAACGACATATCGCTTGTTACATTTATCCGACGTTTTGGATGAAAAAACCATCATCAATGTTATTTGATGATGATTACGGAGGAACGAAACGTGGGATCAAAAATCTAATTACGTCATTAGGAAGAGGACAAAAATTGCCATAGAAGCGTGAATTTTATTGTGATCTATCCTCTTTATTAAAACCTGAAAAAAATTAATTATGTTTTAAATTTCAAGAATTCGTAGATTGCAATTGATTTTTTTTCAGGCTTTAATAATCAAAATTGATGAAAATAAAATTCACATTCTTATGCCATTTTGTTTCCTCTACATGATGACGTAATTAGATTTTTGATCCGACGTTTCGTTCCTTCGAAATCATCATCAAATTATATTGATGATGTTTTTTTTTATCCGAAACGTTGGATAAATGTAAGGAGCGATATGTTGTTGGATTTAGGATTAAAATTAGAGGATTTTAGGAATAAAAGAAATTTTTTCGACTATTTAAAAAAACAAAGTTGATGATGGTTGCTAAGAAACGAAACGTCAAATTGAAAATGTAATAACATCAACTTGAAGAGCAGGAAAAGTGGCAATGGCAATGTGAAATTTGCATTGTCATATCTTTTCAAATAAAGTCAGAAAAAAATGAAAACGAAATCGAGGAAATTCGGGTTTTCTCAAATATCTTCGGAAGTAATCGGATTTTTTTAGATTTCGAAGCACGACTTTGTAGGGTTCAGCAAGTCACACCTTTTCTCTAATTTAATCATCTTTGTAGCTCTTCTGGTTTGCGAGATCTCTGTACTGTGCATTCTTATATGGGACACCGTGTATATTGTTCATCTTACACAGCTTTAAAAATTCTACTAGTATGCTAAATTAAAGGAATTTGGACTTTTAATAAAAACGCAGCTACCAATTCTGCGCTAAGAACATAATGTGGTAATTGACAAATGAAAACCATTTGGCCCGGTACTACAAAGTAGGTACATAAATGCGTGTTACCTCTAAGAGCCTTCATGTGCGCTACGGCCATCCGTAGAATGGTCAGCTTGTCAGGTTTCCTGGCCAGGGCACTGCAGGTGGGCACCATGTCTGACAGCTCCGTAATGTAGGCTGTCATCTTGTTCCGTCTCCTCCTCTCGATCTCGCAATGGTTCTCCCTACTAAAAGTTGCAAAAAAAATCCATCGGTCATTAATCGTTTAACTATAAGCTGACGCGGGCAATTTATATACTAAGGTGGTATAAAAACATTCCCAAGTTTTTTTTTATCAGAAGTTATGAGGATAGTTGAGAATAAAAGCTTATAAATATCAATTAAATTAATAAAAACCGCTTTGATGGATATCTTGTACTATGAGCATTTCGGATATTTCTGTGACCAATCAAAGTTTAATTAATATAATTACAATTTCTGAAATAATTTCCTTATGGAAACATTTAAGTGATCAGCTGTCAAATATCACGTGTATGCAGCTACTAGACTGGTGTATGAAAGTTTGCCGTTTCGATGGTGATAGCTTATTGCTTCGCAAAAGAAGTGTACTTGAATGGTACTGTTGGTAAAAAAAAATCCAATATAATTCAGGTAAAATTAACGAGACATTTCTGTTTAGTCCAATAATTACAAATACACCCTTATACTAGCATGGTTGCCGAATATCATGGAACTAGGAACAGATCGGCTTAGAAAATATGGGACAACCAAATTTTTAGTAAAATTAACTTTGGGTAATTTTCAATGTTGTCATTCGATTTAAATAAATGAATTGGCAATTGATAGACCATTTCTTAGGCTACTCCTCTGCTTTGTATTTATTTTCCTTTATGTGTAATAATTTAGTTGGCCGTCAGCCGCCACCCACTCCCGACTCACCAAAAAACTGCCAACCAACAACATTGGCTGAACTAATAGTTTAATAGTTCCTCTTCGGGAAGAATGGGAAAGAGTGTTCCAAAAAGTTCTTAATCATTTAATCCTCAGTATGAAACAGATGTCTGCTATACAGAGAGCACGGGAATGGCCAACGAAATATTGATCGTTTTGGTTTCTCTAATTAATATAGAATTGTTCCAACTGATTTTTTTTGACTGCCTGTACATTTTTAATTGTAAAATGAATATAGCGTGCAAAAAATTGTCCTTAAGTATCTCAGTTACTGAAGTTGCATGCATTCTTAATCAAGTTGTCATTTTGACGATCCATGTAGAAAAACTTTGCTATACTCCATTATAAATGCCATTAAAATATGTATATTG
This sequence comes from Pissodes strobi, assembly GCA_016904865.1. Lineage (NCBI taxonomy): Eukaryota > Metazoa > Arthropoda > Insecta > Coleoptera > Curculionidae > Pissodes > Pissodes strobi. The sequence goes on along the minus strand of MU182018.1, from coordinate 73,396 downwards.
GGAGGAAAACTATTTTACTGAAACGCAAATTTGATTTTAACCAAACCTTTTAATCAAGTTTTAATACCAAAGTTTACATTTAGTAAACTTTGGTAATACTGACTTGTATAATAAATAATATATCTGTTTTACTGATTTTAACCAACGTTACTGAAAAATGCACCCTTACTACATTTTAAAAAAGAAGATATCATTTAACGTAGATAACGGGACAAATATCTCAAAAACGTGTAGAGATCTTAACATGATACTAAATTAATCAGGAAATCACTACATCAAATCTGAGGCCGCTTCAAAGTTGCACGTCATTTGCAAACTTTAATAAACGACCATGTATATTGAAAACGATTATACATAAAACAAATATAAATTGTTGATTTATTCATTTATATCGATTGGAAATTACACCAGGTTAAAATTTCATTAAAAATATTCTAAATTACTAAGCATTACAATGCTGATGGAGCTTGCTTGTTTGTTTGAGCAGCGTCTTGAATGAAAGCGATTTGATTATAAATAGATAGACGATACCATCCATGTAACGAAAAAAAATTAACAAAATATATTACAAGTGCTGTAGTTATTTTAATACTCTGAATTATTTCAGAAGAAAAAACATACAATATATTTTTAAATGTAGAATTCTGTTTATTGTATATACAGGGTGATTCGGATCTAAATGTACATACGTCAACATAAGATGGGGAACCCCTTGGGGGTTCTAAATAAGCCACCTTCAATGGTTCTATTTTCAACGGTTACCTAGATACAGGGTGTTTTATAATATTTCGTTAATATTTGTTTTATTGATATATTTTTAAGCACTTTGTATACTAAGTTCATATTGGGTAAATATATTCTGTATATCTATGGTGTAAAAATGCCGTATGCAAAAGTTTCAATATCCAGGTCCGTACTTAAAAAAATTACCCACATGATTTTTTTTTAAATTATATATCGAGTTTTTCAAAATTTATTATTTTATTTAGAAAGAGCATAAAAAGTGATTTTAATGACATACTTTCAAAAGTTGCCGCACTTACCACGAAGTCATAAAAAATGTGTTCTTTAGAAATCAATGGATAAATACTTTAAATAAACAAAATCTAATATAAAAAACAATTGGTAACCTAATAAAAGTATCCATATTGGCTAGAAATAATCATGTACTATTTGCGGGATTAAAATGACATACGAAAATTATAAAATCAAGGTCCGTACTTCAATAATAGGCCCATTTGGAATTTTTCAAATTTGATACTTTGTACCTACATTAAATTTTCAAAAAAAATTATTTGCATTTGGAACAAGCAAGAAAAAAATCAAATTATTGACTTGATATTCGAAGTTGGTACACTTATTATTTTATCGTAGAAAATACGACTTTTGTAAATCAACAGGAAATATCCTACATTTAGGTAAATTGTTTTATTCGCAGTATTAATGGTTAAAAACGATAAGGATTGAATTTAAAAAATAATGGAAATAAATATTAATACTTAGAACAACTTAAAATAAACATAATTCAAGAATAATTAACTAACACAACAAAAAGATAATAATAACTTAACAATAAAATAAATTATTTTAGAAGATTTTCAAAATGACCGCCATTTACTTCTTCACACTTTCTTCCCCTGATATTTAAATTTGAAACAGCGCCTCTAATTGAATTTGGATGGTTTTTTATTTCTTGGAATGAAGTGATAATGCGTTGTAACAGTTGGTCACGTGTATTGATTTCTTCTTCGTATACTAGATTTTTCATGTGGCCCCAAAAGAAAAAATCTAATGGATTGAAATCCGGGGATCGCTCTGGCCAGGAATGAGGCCCTCCGCGGCCTATCCATCTGTTAGGATGTTTCATTTAAAAATTCAGAAACAGCTCTTGCAAAATGTGGAGGGGCTCCATCGTGCTGGAAGTACATGCCTCTAAAATTAGCATTTTCGTCCCGAAGAAGGTTTGGCAAAACATTTTATAAAAATTATAGATAGTGGTCTCCATTTAACCTTTCCTCAAAGAAATGCGGGCCAATCAATTTATTGTTAACTATACCTGCCCACACGTTTATTGAAAATTTATGTTGTGAATGGGACTGTCTGATAGCATGTGGATTTTCCCGAGAGTACACATGAGAATTTGGGGAATTGTTTATTCCATCTCTTGTGAACTGCGCTTCATCAGGCCACAAGGCCCGCTGTAGATCTCGTCTGTGCGTTCTAACCCACTGGCAAAAAATTAAACGGTTAGGATAATAACTACCTCCAACCTTTGCACCTCTTGAATATGATAAGAATAAAGGCCCTCCTTTTTCAATATTAAATGTACCCTTTTTTGTGGAATTATAAGAAGTCTAGAAATTTTTCTAGTGGATGTTTTTGGATTTTCCTCGACTGAATTTAAAACTTCTTCTGCTTCTTGAACTGGGTGTCTCACAGGTTGGTCCATATTATCCTGTGTAGGAAAATGCCTTTCTTCACGAATAAAAACGAATACGTTTGCGAATGTCTGATGGTTTGGACATCTTCTTCCGGGAAACCTTCTTTTATATTTTTGAGCTGTTGCTCTTCCATTGCCGTCGCAATAACCGTACATAAAAAATGTGTTAAGGCATTTTAATAAAAGATATACGACAAAAATGATAACAAAGCAAATACTGTCAAAACTATTTAACGGTTACAGTTCATCTATAGCAACAAAATTGTTTCTATAGGTACGCAAAAGTTTAATGTCGGTGCAAGGTATCAAATTTGTAAAGTTCCAAATTGGCCTATTATTGAAGTACGGACCTTGATTTTATAATTTTCGTATGTCATTTTAATCCGACAAATAGTACATAATTATTTCTAGTCAATATGGATATTTTTATTAGGTTACCAATTGTTTTTTTATATTAGATTTTGTTTATTTAAAGTATTTTTCCATTGATTTCTAACGAACAACTATTTTCTATGACTTCGTGGTAAGTGCGGCAACTTTTGAAAGTATGTCATTAAAATCAGTTTTTTATGCTCTTTCTAAATAAAATAATAAATTTTGAAAAATCGATATACAGGGTGTTGAATTTAAAAAAATCATATGGGTAATTCTTTTAAGTACGGACCTGGATATTGAAACTTTTTCCTACGGCATTTTTAAGCCATATACATACAGAATATTGTTACCCAATATGAACTTAGTATACAAAGTGTTTAAAAAAAAAACACTAAAACAAATATTAACGAAATATTATAAAACACCCTGTATCTAGGTAACCGTTGAAAATAGAACCATTGAAGGTGGGTTATTTAGAACCACCATCTTATGTTGACGTATGTACCTTTAGATCCGAATCACCCTGTATAATTATGTGATTGCAATTTTCTTGCCGTCAACGAATATTATTCTTTTTACAAAACTTAAAAGAAGTTATAAAAAACATGCGGAGAAAAATCTTTAAAATAATTAATATAATTAAGAAGCTCCTTCTTATAAAATATATATTAGTGAATTAAATTAATGAAAAGTTGGTAATTCTTGGTTTATTTTTCATATCACTTCACATTAATAATATCTATAATTCAGGCGTATATCCTTGTCATTTTATTGGGCGTATTTACAAAAGCTCAACTATAAGACACAACGAATAAGAAGTCGCTATAATAGAACAAGGCATGATACGAAGATATAAAGCACTAACGCAAAAAGAACACTACCCATTATTCCTATGCTGGGAAAGCATTAAGAAAATTTAGCAGGAAAGGCTATAATTGGAAATCTTCGTATAACGAGTACTTTTAGGGGTTACGTCTTTTTATGGTTATTTCTGAAATAATAGTTCCGAAGCTCGCCGGCTCACCATTAAATTGCCTTAAGAATACTGTTATTACGACCTTGACCTCTGAAAAGTACTATAATCGCTCCAAAATTTGATCCATATCATCAAATCATCATCTCTATTATCATAACATCTCGAGTCGATGCGCCAGTCTCGATAGTTCGATGAGAAAATTGATAGGCACTTATTATTTATTGTTAAAAGTATGTAAAACGGAATTTCTGATATTCTCATTAAAACTGACGGGGGATTTCACTACCAATTATGTTAATTGATCGCCAATGAAAATGATTTATGTATTTCACATTTTTGTGTGGAATTACCTTTGCTGATTTGCATGTATTCAAAAGGGTTTCATCGTCCGCAGGTCCGCTACACACTGTAAATTTCTGCTGAAGGTTGCCTAGAATAGCATTAGTCACTTTAGAGACCATATTCATGAAGAAATTTAGAACTGCACATACCACTATTGCCGTCCCGACCCTCGTGTATCTTGAATACAGTCTGGTTATTTCTTAAAAATTTTCCGATGCTTTTTTAGGTTGTTTCTTAAAATTTACCAGATGTTTTTTTTAATAAACAGCTGCCATTTGTGGTTGCGAACTTTGGAAAAAGTAACTACGATACGATAACCGCGAGAATTTTACAAACAGTTTTGAGCTCCATAATTTATGCGAAATTAAAAACATATATACAAATACTTTTAAGAAATAATATCAGACAAATGTCCGCCTTGGTGGCTCTAAGAGCCCCGCTGAGTCCGGAACAGCACGCATATCGAACGGGCAGGTCGGTGGACTCGGCTCTTCACCACCTGGTATCCAGGCTGGAGGAGGGGCTGGGAGGCGGACGGCTATCGGTGTGCGTGTTTGCGGATATTGAAGGAGCCTTCAATAACACAGCCGTGGGCTCGATCTGCCGATCGGTGGAGCGAACGGGGGTGGGTCCGGTCATAACGAGCTGGATCCGCTCCATGCTCACTGGGCGGAGGGTCGAGGCTAGGCTGGAAGATGAGGTGGTTAGGGTTGAGTCATCGCGGGGATGTCCTCAGGGGGGGGGTTCTGTCCCCCCTCCTGTGGTGCCTAGTGGTGGACGAGATCCTACGTATCCTGAGAGTAGAGCATGGGGTCTATGCACAGGCCTATGCAGACGACGTCGTGATTATGGCACAAGGTACCGAGGTGGGAATATTGCAGAGGCTTCTGGAGGAAGCACTGACAAGGTTCTCACAGAAAAAGGAAGTTGGAGGTCTCTCCCAATATCGCGTTGGAAGGGACCTCTCTTGTGGCGAAGAAATGCGTCAAGTATCTGGGTGTCTGGTTGGACTCCAAACTGACCTTTCAGGAACACATTCGGCTCAAGACCGCGGCGGCGCTCAGTGCCCTGTGGGCTTGCCGTAGGGCGCTGGGAGGGACCTGGGGACTTGGGCCGAAAACTATGCTATGGATATACAGGACGATGATCGCTCCGATGCTCATGCACGGATCGGTTGTTTGGTGGCCAGGATCCATGAAAATGGCGTCCAGACTAGTGCTGGACAAATTACCCACAAGGGCTCTGGAGGTGCTGGTGGGGTTGCCCCCGTTGACGGACCGGGTGAGGCACGAGGCAGCCAGGGCGGCCATGAGATTAGCTGACGTGGGGATGTGGAGGGACAATGGCTCCTGCTGGGGCCATTGTGGTCTATGGCGAGGCCTGTCTGGGTACCTAGCCATCCTGGGTATGCCAGGTGACGCGATGGTTCCTGAGATAGGCTTCCCCGAGGGGCTAAACTTCCTCTTCCCTACAAAGGAGGACTGGACGGAGGGAAGGATGGGAACCTGGGATGGGCTAGTCTGGTTCACAGACGGGTCCAGAATGGGAACACTGTCCGGAGCAGGTGCGTACTGTGAGGCTCTGGGGCGGGAATTATACGCCTCACTTGGCGAGCACACTACGGTTTTCCAAGCGGAAATTTTTGCGATCATGATGGGGGTCTGGGAGTCGTTAAGGCTCAATGTCGGTGGCAGGAGGATTTTCTTCTGCTCTAACAGCAAGGCCGCACTCATGGCGCTGAAGTCGGTCCGTACGCGCTCTCTGTTGGTAAGGGAGTGTAGAATCTGGCTGATTGAACTTGCAAAGCGAAAAAAGGTTACGCTGGTCTGGGTACCGGGACACTCGGGTGTACCGGGAAATGAGACAGCCGACGCCTTAGCCAGAGAAGGCTCCGCACGCGGATACTTGGGGCCTGACCCCTGTGTGGGGATCGCCCAGTGTGTCCGCGAAGGAGCTTTGGAGACCTGGATGAAGAGTCGGGCGGAGGAGGTATGGCGGACGGCTCCGGGGATGAGACAGACGAGGCTCATGATACATGGGCCTGCGAAGAGTCTCGCCAAGGGGCTGTTGTGTCTACCTAGGAAGGAGTGCAGGGCCCTGGTAGGATTCTACACCGGGCACTGTAGGCTTAGACGGCACCTGACCCTGCTGAGAATTGCAGAGGAGGCGGAGTGTAGATGGTGCATGGAGGACGACGAGACTCCATACCATCTACTTACGGAATGCCCCGCCTTTGCGCGGGCAAGATTCAGAATCTTTGGCGTGACGTCGATGGAGCCAGATTCAGTGCGTCGTGTTAGTCTGAAGGAGATGCGGGCTTTCTTAAGGAGGACCGGCATCCTGGAGGTTCTCTAATGCGGGCTGGGGGCACAACGGGTCCAATTGGTGGCCTAACTGCAAGGCCCGCTAGGGGCCACCCCTTCCATACTGATACTGATACTGATGTCCGCCTTTGGAAGCCGCATAAACCTGAACCCTCTCAATTACATTTTCCATCACTTTTTGGTATAGGTTGCGCGCGAGCCAAACCCGACCGTTTTCGGATATACTTAAGGGTGTGGCACCCCGCGACCTCGTGACCTCGTCCGCCAAAAAATCACAACGCAGCCTGCATCATCCTGACTTGATGACATCTATCAATAATCGGCGACTTGGGCTATGGCAAATTTAAGGGCGTGGCACCAAGCACTTTGTCCTCACACCGAATGTTGGTAACTCAATAAATTCCCGGCCATGACGTCATCTGCCAAGGTTTAGGCCACTTGGGCTATACCATTTTAAAGGGTTCACTTGGGCTATATCATTTTGAAGGGTTTGGGTATGGGTAAATATAAATCCTAAGCCACTTGTAACTTGTCATCTTTTAGCCACGTGGGCTACTCCATTTAGTCCATTTTGTAGGTTATGTCACTTGTCAAGTTTACATTTAATGCATTAATCTGTCAACTTCGGCCACGTGGGCTGTTCCATTTTGTTCGCTATCTGATTTGTCAAGTTTGGCAATTGACACATGTCATCTGTCATCATTCGGCCAAGTGGACTACTCTAATTTTAGATTATGTCAGCTGCCACCTGTCAAGATGTGGTCCATTTGGGTTATATCATTTAAAGGTTTCGGTTAAGGTAGGACCTTCATGGATTTAGGCAGGTTTACATTGAAGTGAGACATCTTTAGGGATTTTGGACTGGTTTTGGCTAATGTAAGACATCTTCAGGGAGTTAGACCAAGTTTTAGCTACTAATGGTCATTACTAAAATTAAACATCTTCAAGGATTTGTACCAAGTTTCGTCTAATGTAAGACATCTCCAGAGAATTAGGCCAGATTTCAAATGATGCCTGCTTATCTTCAAAGATTTTTATCTGATTTTGGCTAATATGAGACATCTTCAGGATTTTGGCTAAGTTTCGGCTACCGCACGTCATCCTCAGTGATTTAGACAAGGTTTCGACGAATACTGATCATCTTTAGAGATTTTGAACTAGTTTTGGCTATCGTGAGACATCTTCAAGGATTTATGCCAAGTTTCGCCTAATGTAAGATCTCTTCAGGGAATTAGACCAGGTTTCGATCGTGAGAAATCTGCAGCGATTTTGGATTAGTTTTAACCAATATAAGGCATCTTCAAGAATTTAGGCAAGGCTTCGGTTAATATTGATTATCTTCAGGGATTTAAAATTCTTTTCGTCTAAAGTCAGATATACAGGAAATTAGACAAGGTTTCGTCTAATGTGAATCCCTAAAAATGTGTCACTTCAGTCGAGACCTTGTCTCTGAAGAAGTCTTATATTGGCTAAAACTGATTCAAAATCGCTGAAGATGTCTCACTTTAACTGAAACATAGTCTAGTTCCCTGAAGATACCTCACTTAAATTGAAACCTTGTCTAAATACCCGAAGATGATCAGTATTGCTCGACACTTGGTCTAATTCCATGAAGATGATCAGCATTGGTCGAAACCTTACCTAAATGCCTGAAGATGACCTGCAGTAGCCGAAATTTAACCGAGGTCCTGAAGATCTCATATTAGCCAAAACCAGTTAAAAATAATTTGATGATCAGCATTATTTGAAATTTTGTCTAATTCCCTGAAGATGGCTTATATTAGATGAAACTTTGTATAAATCCCTGTTTGTAGTGAAGGGACTATTCGAATACAAATAATCGAAGTATTCGATTCTGGCTTGCATTCGAATGCATTCGATTCTCAACGAAGAATTTAAATACCAGAAATATTCGAATGCGCTAACAACGAATTAATCGTCCCTCGAATGCTGGTTGAATCGAAATGAAATATGAATCGGCACAATTCGCGTCAAATGCGATAATAATATAACTTGTTCGATTATCCTGGTCTGCCGTCTGAGAAACCAATAATAGCGGGCTTGGTTTTGTATTATGGTGAACAATAATCGAAAACGCTATACTATAAAAAGTATAAAATAGAGTAGGTTAATTACTGTGGTAGTTTTTTAAATGTTGAATATTTTTCTTCTGTAGTAAACGTATTATTAATTTTAAATGTGGTAGTCGGCAGGATGACATACCTACATGTTTTTTGCAATATGCAGAAGATAAGGAGTTTTTGGAATTCAACTTTAAATTATTAAAAAGTGATGGTTTTAGTAAATCTTTAATAAACTTTTACATAATATCTAAGCAAAAGAACTTTTAACCAATATTTTATTTTTTAATCGTGAGTGCTTTCGCTAATCGTTGTAAAAGATTTTGCTCTTATGCTTAAATGTATCAAGAATAAAGACTTTAAGATCAAACAATCCAGAATCCGACAATTTGTAAATTTGAATTTGAGAACGAGACTTCGAAGTGACTCGAAATCTCGAGAGGTTGAATCGCTAATTGAAACATTTGGAATATAGCGACTAGTCCAAATAATTCGATTTTTTGTATTCAAATAATCATTCGATTCTCAAAAGTATTCCAATGCAAGATATTCGATTCTAAAAATCGTCCGATTTTCCCTTCACTACCTGTTTGATAATAAGCATTGCAATTCAATATTTCGCGCTTCATTTAGTTACTTTTGGTTACTCACAATTGGTACCATTTTTGCACCTCGCGGATGCAGTGGAATCATTGGAAACGGACGATACTTCTGTTTCGACTTCTACACTGCCAATATCGATATGTGTATGGCTTGCGGTTGTCTCAAGAATTTTCATGTGATTTAGTGGACCCCCTTTCGGTGCAGGGCAGGCAGTGATCGAGAACATTGTGCGAAATGAATTTATCTTCCTGATAACTCAAAATCGGGTCATGTAACGGAATTCCCAGCGATTTAAATCAGACGGAAATCAAAGCCGGCCAGCGAAGACTACATCAAGGGGAATTTATCATTATCGGTGAGTGCTTTTCATTTACCATTTGTGAGTACTAGTTTTTTACCCGTAAATCATTAACAGATCAATTTATTTGCTTTAAAAGGTGTTACTTGTTCACCAAAAAAAAAAACAAGATGGTCCTTTACAGTCTACAATCTACATAGCGTATTAATATCAGCCAATCCTTGAAGATCTCGTTTTATTCGAAACCTGATCTAAACCCCTGAAGATGACCAATAATAGCCAAAACTTTATCTAATTCCCTGAAGGTGTCTCACTTTACTGGAAATCATGAGGGTGTCCCACATTAACTTCACATCAAATTCTTTAAATGATATAGCGGAAATGGGCGAAATCTTTACAGGTGACAGATAACATAATCTAAAATTAGAGTAATCCACTGGGCCGAGTGTTGGGACATATGTCAAACCTGACATAAAATTTAACCAACAAAATGGAGCAGCCCACGAGGCCGAAAATTGAGCGATGACATGTGTCAAATGTCAAGTGACATAACTTACAAAATGGAGTAGCCCGCGTGGCTAAAAGATGACATGTGCCTTATGATTTATATTTAGTCATTCCCAAACCCTTTAAAATGGTATAGCCCAAGCGGACTAAATCTTGAGAGATGACGTCGTGGTCGGGAATTTATGAAGTGACCAAAATTCGGTGTGGGGAACAAGTGCGCGGTACCACACCCTTAAATATGCCTTAGCCCAAGTCGCCGATTATTGATAGATGTCATGAGGCCAGGATGACGCACCGGATGAGGTGGGATTTTTTGGCGGACGGGGTTCTTAATACGTAACAAGGTCGTGGGGTGCCACGCCTTTAAATATAGCATAAACCAAGTCGCCGAAAACCGCCTGATTTAACTCGCGCGCAACCTCTTCCCCGGTGAAGGATGTAGAACTCGTCACTATCCGTACTAATCGCTTTCCAAATATTGTTCTTCAGCCTTTGGTTTGTTGGTATAAACCTTATTTTTAAGCAATCCCTAAGTCTGGAGCCGTTAGATCTGGTGACCTTGTGGGGGCCAGATCCCCAAATCGAGAGACTAAACCTCCCGGAAACATTGTTCGCAAAAGATTCTTTGTCTCCCTAATTGTATGATAAGTGGCTCCGACTTGCTGGAACCACAAGTGTTGCATCATATCGCGGTATTGATCAAAAGAAGCAAAAGAATTATCAACAGCGTCTTCAAGAAGTAAGGCTTTGCAAAATAATTACCAACAGTGTCTTCAAGAAGTAAGGCCTTAAGACAGCCTCATACCAAAACCGCACCAAAATGTTACTCTACGGTGATGAAGTGGTCGTTGATGGATGACACGAGGGTTTTCTAATGTTCAGATACGACAATTCCGCATGTTTACAAAGCCATTCATACCGAAATAGGCTTCATTACTCATTATAATTTTTCAGTAAAAATCGTTCCTTGAAGGCTGTAGCTCTTGGGTTAGTTGTATTTTGTATGGCCCCAAATGCAAGTCTTTTTTTTTAAGTAGTGCTTAATGACGTGCCACGAATGCCCAGTTGTTGAGAACGGCGGCGACGTCTGGTAGAAGTTTCGCGGCGCTGCACTACACTTTCACGAACTCTTTCAACATTTTCTGGGGTACGAATAGTTCGAACACGATTCGACCTTCACAAGTCTTTATCTTCACCGCTCTGCTCAAATTTCCGCACTAATTGACGAATGGTGTCGATACTGGACGCATTACCATCATTGACTAATTATTTAAATACAACATCTTAACAATACATACGCGTTGTAGGATCGTGTGGCGTTCCATGATGAATTTGACACAATCAATTTATACATATCTAATAACAAGATTTTTCTCATTCAACTCCCTTTTTATAACAGTTATCAAAGCCACGTCAAAGATGTAGGCTTTTATATGGAAAAATATTTACAAGAGTTACCATCATGATGGAGGACTCTTACTATCTTATTGCAATTTTCATAAGCACTATTTTTTTCTAGTAAGACAGATATAATAAATTATTATTAGCTTTTGTAACCGGAAATCTTTTTGATTCTATTTAAAATGAAATAATGTGCACTGCAATATTTTATGTTTATTATTGAATGTAATGGGAAAAATATGTTTAATAATCTAGACGCTTTAAGTTTAAGTGATGAGTGCAAATAAATACAAACAGTACATGCTAAGAAACGTTCAAACACCGTTTCGTTGATTAAATCGAGTTCTACTCTCTTAAAATGCGTAGGCAAAAGACAATCTTATCTGGTGAATGATGAGCCTTTTATAGCTATGTTACACAATATTCCACCTATCTTTACATGGCTCGGTAGCGCCTTCTAAATGAATCTGTGTCTATCACTTTAGGCTTTTATCAAATGACAATAAATAACAGTCATAGTAGACGACATGGAAGAAAACATGGCAAGAGATATGTTTAATGGTGTGCTAGGCTTGTTCAGTTACCTTGCTGCTTAGGTTATAACCACAATACCAAAGCAGAATTTTTGCACTCGACGCACGTTTCGCTAACCATGTTAGCATCATCAGGAGATGATGCTAACATGAGAGATGAGATTAAATAAAACCAATTTTTTCAAAAATGTTTTGTTTCTTTTCTCATAAAGTATTTTTATCTTCCCATTTTTGCCATCCCCGACATCGTAGCTGAACTCCTTCGCCTTTTTTACGCCAAAAACTGCATGTCTCTACTTTTTTTTAATTTAAATAATTTTTCTTATTTCGTTTTTTTCATTCACTTTCCCAACAATCTTTTACGTTTTTTCAATTTTTCCTCATTCTTTTGAAAATGTTTGGGCATCCGTGGAGGTGGGATGACGCATGACCCCGTGACACGAGGCTCCGTTGCACAGATATCGGCAAAAAAACGGTATTTTCCCCAAAATCGAGCCCCGGTCCCCCATATGGTCAAAGGTAGCGCTCCATGAGGCGCACCTACCATAACAATTTCGACCCCGTAGCTCTTCCCGTTCTCTCGTAACGTATTATTTTAGTTTTTCTTCTCCCCCCTCTCCCGGCCGAACATAGGAGGGGGGGGGGGGGAGGATCATTTTACCCCGGCTACATGTCCTGAAAATTTCAACCCTCTAGCTATACTGGAACATGCTTAATTAAGGGGGCGTTTTACTTTAATAAGCATTTTTCTAACTTAACCCTCGCTAAAGAAGTATCACTACAAAAATATGGTGTTTCTTGGTCTCTAAATATTATATCATTGGTAAAGTGTAAATTCATTTTCAGAAGGTCATAAAATTGATGTAGGAGCTTGATTTTCAATTAGATTCGGGAAAAGTACCACCTACCTGTGACCGGTTCTCGTCAGACAGGCTGTCGGGTAACTTCCCCGAATCATGTGCATCTAGCAGATTACAGCGACTCAAGTGGCGCTTTCAAAAACTTGCCAATTGAATATCTTACTGCTGCTTCCCGATCGGACTTAAGCACAAATACTACCTGTAAATGATTGTTTGGGTGAATCGTTGCTAGAAAAGATGTAAGATCGGATTGTCGTACTGCATTTTTAAAGTTTTTTTACCTGATTTTGGGCATGCATTGAGTTAGTTTTCGTTAGATTTTGTTGGTTGCGCCCCCGTAGCGAGCGAAGAGAGCGGAGGACAAGTGAAATATTAGTTTAATGATAAAAAAATGTGGGTTAAGTTTTAGAGTGGATATACAGCAGTTTGCATGTGCTTCCGCGAATATATTCCATTGCCCCCCATTCCAAACATATTACAACAATAATAACGTTGGCGTTGTTAGGCAAATACGCATGCACAACACCGGGTTCGAATGATAGAATGTTGAACGGTTCGGCTAGATGCAAGTCCCCAATCCAAAACACAAGCTCCCAAATGAATCAATGTTGTTCTAGTGTAACAGTCTGATTTGGCCAGTGCAAAAGATTTTAATATTCATTTTATATAATTAATTCTAAATGAATTGATTCGATTTGTTGTCAATAAGCTTAAGGTTGCCGCATTTACTAATGTAAATTAATTTTATTCTACATATAGGTTAATGATATATTTGTACTAGCTTTTATAACACTGTTGTGGCCTTGAGTAGCTATTTTCATATCCCTTTCTCTTATGTTGCCCTCCAGGCACTTTGTGACTATATTTATTTTAATTGATAAGCGAGCCACAGATCGCTTAGGTTTGATCAAACCACTAGAATAGGATATTATGTTATATAACTTTGCTTAATTTATATTATATTAATTATGTTTGCTGGCCGTTCTATATTTTTAAGAATTGGGTTAATAAAGCCTACTGTAAAGCCTCATTAGACCCGTCAAATTCATATTTTATGATCGGTTTGAATATTTCATAACTTTGTGAGGGTACTGATTTGCTTTATTTCAATCTCCGGCTAATAACTTCTGATTATCTTTTCACGCGGCCGGTTGTAACTTTTATAATATTCGGTTGGTGGTCCTGAATGGTAGCGATGGGCTATTTCCCTTAATTGCTGCTGTCGATTTAGATTTTTAAAGTCTTATCATTTCGTTTAGGAATATTTCCTAGCATTTATTGAAACATTTAATTTTAGCACATTAACTGTGGCTTCCGCCGTCGTTTTACAACCATAATAAACGAGAACTAAGTCGTTTATTACCATAGAATTATTCTTCGTATCGATTTGTGAGGTATTTCTCGGCCCTACCTTTTTCTCTAATCTCGTGGAAGTGGACAGGCAAATTGACTGAAACGGATGCAGAGTTCTTCTAGAAATACCCTTCGGTGATAGAGGAAGGTTTTTGCTTTAGCGCAGTCATAGTGGACTTAACTTTCTGTATTGTGCTAATACTACCCTTCTAAGGGATCTGGGAGTGAGTCACTAATCAGTGTTCGACACTACCAACGAACTCCTCTTTCGGATTTCCACGCCAGACGTCCTCAGCGATTCCATCCGAACTTCGGCCTTCTGACCCCAATAGATTCTCAATTATCCTAATATCCTTGTTGTCCAGTTGAGTCTGGCATAGTATTTCCATCAGCTTTGAGTGGCGTACCCTGTCGAAGGCCTTTTCATAGTCGATGAAGCAGGCGAATATATCTCTTCGTTGATCTCTACATTTTTGAAGTAGGACATTGATTCCAAATAGAGCCTCTCGTGTTCCGAACGCATTTCTGAATCCCAGCTGAACGTCGTCCGGATCAAACTCGCACTTCCCCCTTATCCTGGCATGTATAATACGCAGAAAAGTCTTCAACAGGTGGCTCATCAGGCTAATTAGTCGATAGTCTCCGCAAGTTTTAGGATGCGTCTTTTCGGGGATTGTTACAAATGTTGAATTTAACTAGTTCTCTGGTATTATTCCGGTGTCGTAAATTGCGTCGAATAATTTTGTACTTTGCCCGATGTTGTCGCCGTCAATAAGTTTCAGGATCTTTATTGGAATTCCATCAGAGCCGGGGGATTTTGTGTTTTGAGCTGAAGAAATAGTGCGAAATATCTCCGCCTGTAGTATTTCCGGTTCGTCCCTGGCGTCCTGAGTGTCCAGTAGGGGTGGTCTTTCGTCACTAAATAGATTTCCTATGTATTGCTCCTAGGTGTTTTTCACTTCTTCTTCATTAAGAATGGGCTGGTTTGATTCGTCGTAAATCGTCGGAGTCTGTTGTTTCTTGTATGTGCCAGCTACCTCTTTAATCTTTTTGTGCACTTGGGTTATGTAAATTTAATAGTTAATATTGATATATATATATATTTGATTGATATTTTCTTCGCCGATTAATTTAATAATTAATATTTAAACATAAATTCAGAAAGCTTTAAGATAGGTTAATTTAATTCATTTATTCTTCTGACCGACTGATATAATCGCTCTTAATCTTTAAATATAAATCAAGCATTGACAGCCAAGCTTTAAGATAGCTTTCTATAATTTTATTCTTTATTTGTTCATCGGGTCGATTGATTAATTAGTGTGGCCTTTTATCAATTGTTATTATTACTAATCACAATACCGAAACATAAATTTTGCATACTCGACGCGCGTTTCGCTAACCATGTTAGCATCATCAGGAGATGATTAAGACTGATGACACTAGCAATTTGGTTTCGGTATTGTGGATAAAACTCTGTTTTAGTGCATGTTGCCGAAGGTTCCAAACCCCAACATAATTGATAGTGTCGCTACATTTATTATTGGTGCAGCTACTAGCGCGCACATACGAATATGTAATAAATAAGCTTAGGTAAACCAAAGTGATCAATCACTTCGGATTGTAGTGTTGAGAGCGTTTAGGTGTAAGGCATACATACACTTTTTCTAAAATATTCTCATAAATAAAATTCTTGCCGCCTTTAAATTACAATAAATTCACTAAAAGATTGTTGCTGTTAAAAAAAACCTCGAAGCTGATAAATTGATCCGTAAATTTAAATTGTGTTTTCTTGTTAAGTTAAGATTGAGTTTATTTGTTTGATAAGCGTGCCTAACAACCCCGTACAACACCATCGGAGCATTTCCAGTTTAGTTGGTAAGAACTGGTGGCGCTCTAGAACTCCCCTCCTGGAGCCGGGCATTGCAAACACGCGACTCTCCGGTTTTAGGTTTGTTTTAATTAAAATCTATCCTCGCTTACCTTTTAACTATAATAAGAATAACGTGTTGCACTAGACTAGCGGTAAGATGTTAAATCGCATTAGGGTTCTGCAGTATATGCTGCTATCCTGTAAATAATTGCAAATCTCAACTGAAAAATCCTACGCGGTAAATAATTTTTTAAACAACAAAAAAAAGTATACTTTTAATTTTTACTATATTAAAAATATTAGTCATTAGGATTAACGATTATGATTTTATGGCGATAGGTGTATCAGTTGACCAAGTAACACATTTTAGATCAGAAGACGCCTCACGATTTGAAGTGTTAGCTGGTCCTGGTATTAGACACGTGTACAACGTTATGTTAGAGTTACTGTTACAACCCCTCCAATCTGACAGATTAGTTAGACTAAAAACGAAGTTTTATCCACAATACCGAAACAGAATTTTTGCACTCGACGCGCGTTTCGCTAACCATGTTAGCATCATCAGGAGATGATTAAAA
>MU182018.1:0-51852 GCA_016904865.1 Pissodes strobi | reverse complement strand
TAGCCAAAGTACCGATTTTCAACTGTTTATAGCTGTGAAACTACTAACTCTAGAGGTATAACATCATACATAAAATATGCTTAGAATTTTACGAGGAATCGAAAAATAAATTCATATATAGGGTGTTCCATTGAAAAAAAGTTAACTTTTTGTTTTTCCCTGTATACTGATCATTTTTACAATATTTTTTATACGCAGAAAAAAAGTATCTTTCAGTACCTACATAACCATACTTTTAATTTTTTTGAGACACTTAAAATAAAAAAGTTAAAGGGGGGCGACATTATAGGGGATCACCCTGTACATGTTCCACTGAATTAGAAATTTACATTTATACTAAGCGTTATTTTAATATTCCAGGGGGCAACTGAATCCCCCCCCCCCCTTGCTGGCACCCATGTCGTCAACCGATCTATCATTATTTTATTTGGACAGATATTACACATAATATCTTCTAGGATATACGCATGATAATTCAGATTCGGAACATTTTTTCCTTGTCAGTTATTCTCCATTTAAAATACTCTACCACATTTAGACTCCTCACACATTGTGTAATCAGCGTGTCTGTCGAAATCAGCATGGGTTTTTCTCGCTGGTGGCGATTTCTATTCGACTTTTCTTAAATAACTCGGCCTATGGACATAATATAAGGATTTACAATAATTATTAGATCTACATAAAAACTAGTGAATGCCAAACTAACTCAACATGAAGCTATCGAGTTGCGGTTTTCACTGAATAATTTCATTTTACTGAAAGATTTTTGCAGTATATGTCATTTTATTTTGACAAACTTTCGTACCGAAAACAAAATGGCCGAATTTTAGGTATCGGACAACTTTGTTATTTTAAATGGAACACCCTGTATATTTTCTCAAAATCTTAATGCTCGTTCCTTCCCCTTTTCAAAAATATATTACAAGACATAGTTATTTTTTAAAATAGTGGATTTATTGAGCTCCAAAAAACGCCTATCAACATAACGATAAAGATGTAACAATTATTAAATAATTAAATGTATATAAACATTGATAATAAACCAAAAAATGCATTTATAAAAAAAATTTACTACTGAAACGTTTGTGGCAGTGGATTATGATTATAGCATTGTTTTTTTACATACCCCCATAAGAAAAAGTCTGGAACAGTTGGAATAAGACCTCTTCCAATTCACCTGTTTTCAAAGACGTTGTCTAGTGAATTTCTGGTAATTAATGCATAGTGGGGTTTAGATCCATCTTGTTGAAAGTATACTGAATCCAATATATTTTCCTTTTTGAGGATAAAAAAATCCAGCATATCGATGTACGGAAATTTACAATTGGATTTCCAAAAAAGAATGGCCCATAATTTTTTTTCCTTGAACACACCACACTAAACTGTAACTGGCAAATCTCGGACGTGTTCACGAAATTATCTGGAATTCTCTTCTGCCCATATTCTGCAATTACGTTGATTAACTTTTCCATTTATATGGAAAGTGGCCTCGTCAGACATTATTAGTCTATCCAAAAATGTCAGTTTGTTCTTATTAAATTTTGTAAGGTCTCGAGTAATTGTACTCTTTTTGGAAAATCCGTTTCTTTAATTTCTTGTAAAATGTGTATCTTATATGGCTTTAGTTTGAGAACTTTGTCATGATGCTTTGCACTGTGCAACGAGGAATTTCTGTAGAACTTGCATTTTTTTTTTTTTGATAGGCTTGGATGTTCTTCGGTTACCTCCATAACTTGTATTGTCTTGTTTGGTAAATTTAGATGGTTTACTGTTCGCTTCCTACGTGTTAAAGATCCTGTGTTCCAAAATTTTCTGCACCAGGTTTTAATTGCGTTTTTTGTGTATGGAGTTTTATTAAACATATTCCTAAACCTTCTTTGAGTTGTTATTATTGACTGAGTTTCTGCAAACATTATCACACACTTCCCCTTTTCACTTGAAGAGAACATTTTACACTTCTACTTCGATGAATGTGTCAAAAATGATCGACACTGACATTTATGGGATAATGTGAATTTGTTTCCATAGCCGACTTCTCAAAAAATATCCCCGAAATTTTCGATATGCAGTTTTTTTTGTAGCTCAATAAGTCCACTATTTTAAAAAAATAACTATAACTTGTAAAACATTTTTTGAAAAGGGGAAGGAAAAAGACTTAAGATTTTGAGAAAATATTCAGGGTGTTCGATTTAAAATAACAAAGTTGTCCTATACCTAAAATTCCCCCATTTTGTTTTCGGTACTTCCGGTTGTCAAAATAAAATGACATAAAAAACCTTCAGTAAAATGAAATTATTCAGTGAGCACCGTACCTCGATAGCTTTTTTCGTTTAAGTTATTTAAGATCAAAATGGGTCAAAATATGGATAACCACCCTGTATCTTAGAATATTGGGTTTTTTTATAACGACTTACATTACACAAAATAACCTAAACTAATGGTTATGAGCTTTGAGGAATTTAAGTGCATTAATTTACGAACATTTCATTATTATCTTTGATTATATAAACACATTTGCTATGCCATAGAAAAATATCAGGACATTTAAGAAAACACTGAAGCCGTTTAGTAGGCACTGAATAAATATTCGTGCTCTAAATTACCTAGTAGAAGTAGAAATAAAATCCACAAAATCATTGGATCGATTATGGAAGGGAAAATGTAAATTTACTGATTATCCATGCCTAACGAAATATTTAAATAAACCAAATGAACTAAAAACGGAATTTTGAAAATATCGTAACCAATCATCCTGCTGTCCAATTAGATTGCTAACACGTTGGACGCCGAAGGAGCGAGTTATCTCCTATTTGGCATCTATAGTTTGCCAAATGAAAGAACCTCGACGGAAAGAATGCGGGCAAAAAATATCCTCGCATATTTAGATGCTGCCACATTTTTATCCCAACAATCCTAATTTATTTTCTGTCTAGTTTCCTATAGTGAATTTACATATTTAAATTTCCTACTTGAATACTTAATTTTGTTATTTTCCTTAATACTACGGTCTTCTATTATTTACTATTTTATTTACACAGGGAAATACAGAATACGCAATAAGTATACTATAATATTTATAATGTTTATATGTTATTCGCCTTCAAGCTATTTAAAATACGCGACAATAGGCAACACTGCGACGTTTACTTGATTTTTAGCGGGGAGGCAGTTATTTGATTGGTCGCAGGATATATTAAATACACTTTGACCCTAGACCAACACCTAATTTTTTTTTACATATTTTAAAATTTCGGCAGCGACTTGCTTTAGCCATTGGCGTGGAAATTGCCGATGCCAAACTGTGTGGTTATTTATATTATTTGGTTTGTAGGGTCTGGTGATATATAGGTTTTGTCGATTTTGCAAATTCTCTTTTTTCACTAGAAAGGGGGTGTCCTATATAGTAGTTTAAGCCAAAAAAGTCTGAAGATCCGCTATATTTGAACCGAAAAAATGCCCTCAAAATTCGAGTTTTGACACAAATTTTCAGCACCACTTCACAAAAGCACTAGAAATTTAGACAAAACACATCTGAAAATCAATTGTCGGGTGAAAATATTAACTAGGATACATTTGCGTCGAATGAGAGACCTCCGTTTTGGTCCGGTCCTAATTTAAAGCGACTCATAGCCATAGCCCCATTAAACAAAATTAAATTTTACTTGTAAATATCCATCCTTCTTTTTACTGTCAACTGTCACAATAGCCAAAACAAAGATTTTTAAGAAGGCACACTGTTGCCAGACGTTTACTGTAGTTTCGTTAGCAAAATTCATTAGAAAAATGGTGCGCTATAAGCGCAGCTTATTCACTACCAGCTAGTCATCTTGCGGCGGCATCCTTTGATTTGGGAAAGTCATTAACCAAGTTTTGCAAATTTTAGAAGAGGGTCATGACTTAATATTGTTTTAAACGCCTGGGCATCTGAATAATACTTTTGACAGTTCGTTTAATTTCAAATATGCTTTTTCTACTAGCGTGCGTAAAGTACTCACTTTACGCACTCTCTAAGATTCGTAAAATAGGCTTTTTTAATGTGCAGTGCGTAAAATAAGTTATTTTACGCACTAGTGCGGAAAGTAAACCTGACATATTTTTTGACATTTAGGGCAATGCGTAAAATAATATATTTTACGCACTAGTGTGTAAAATAATTTATTTTACGCACTAGAGCGTAAAGTAATTTAATAATATTTTTGTTTTTTCATATATTTTTCGGTAGTAGAAAAAATTTTGTATGCTACTCATGTGTAAAGTACCCTTTTTTTTATTCAATTTCAATTAAATTTTTTATCAATATTCCCATTCATAAAAAAAGGTTCACTTTACACACTTGTTGCATAATTACTATTTTATCGTCTAAAATCCGTTTAAAAACGATTTTAAAACGCACAATTGTATAAAAATCCGAAATTTCCGAACCTCTCAGGGCGATAGCTGAGGCTTCGGACGAATTTGTCATGTATTTTGAAGCGAAAATTCATTTTAAATTCAACTGAGGAACTGAATCGCTCAGGGCGCAGTGCCCGACACTCCAACTTTCCGATTTCGATAGAGTTGACTAGCTGGTAGTGAATAAGCTGTGCTATAAGTGTCTCTACTCTTTTTTTATTTAGGTAAATGATTTTTTTATTGCAGTAGCACATCCTATATTGCTCGACGAGCGGTGTGTGTGCGAAGATGTTGCTTGACACGGTTCTTGAATAGTTAGTTTGGGGAACAGATGTCCTGGGAGCATATTCGCATGTAACAGGCAAGATGTCCATTCGGCAATACCGATCGTTTCTTCATATGTGACGTGCACGATAGCATTTAGTCAGATGTCGTGACTGTTACAAAGAATCAACAAATAAGTCTTCAATTATTTTAACACTTCATGCATGGCCCTCCGCTCGCTTCGCTCGCTACGGGGGCTCTACAAACCATAACTAACCAAGTGCTAACCAAAACTAACCCAAAATAAAAAAAAGTAAAATAAAAATTTTGGGTTAGTTTTGGTTAGCATTTGGTTAGTTTCTATTTGTTGAACTCCCGTATAGGGAGCGAAGCGAGCGGAGGGCCATGCATGAAATGTTTAAATAATTGAAGACTTATTTGTTGATTCTATGTAACAGTCACGACATCCGACTAAATGCTATCGTGCACGTCACATACGAAGAAACATTCGACATAGTCGAATGGACATATTGCTTGTGACATCCGAATATGCGTCCTGGGAATGAGTTCCACAGTGATGCAGTGCGCCAGACAAAGGAGTTCTTGCAAAGCGATGTTCTAGGTGTTTTCAGTTGTACGACGAACAGGTGCGCTCTTGCCGTCTACCGTGACTGTCTGACAGGCGTTGTCAGGGGCGGGATAAGGCGGGCCAAATCCTGGGAACATCTGCCGTAAAAGTATCTGTAAAACAGGGATTTCTCGGTCACATGTTTGCGGTGTTTCAGACTATCCAGATTCCCGGTCAACTCCGGGTCACCGACGAGACGCACAACTCACTTCTGAACGGAATCCAGTAGCTTTAGCGTGTGCTCTGGTGTGGCACCCCAGATGTGTGAGCAATATTCTAAGCACGGTCTTATTTGCGCTTTGTCATTGTAAAGCAAGATCAACTGCTGCGGTGTATACATTTTTTGTTGCGAAATAGCGTACCAAGCTTCTGGGAGGCTGATTTTGCGACGTTAGCAACGCGGTCATGTCAGGACATATTGCTGTTGATCGAGACCCCCAGTAGTCCGATTGAATGAAGATGAAGGGATGGTCGATCCTGCCATAATGATATCATTGCCCGCCGTATGGTAAACGTGGCTGCTTGGATGATTATTCAATGTGCATTTGCATTCAATCATCGAAATAAAAGATACACTCATTCGATTACACTATTCCTTTGTATGTATATCTTCGTCAAATATTTCACTTCATACATGGCCCTCCGCTCGCTCCGGAGGCGTAACCAAACAAACCTAACCCAAACTAACCCAAGACATTCCCAAATGAGGAAAAACAAACTAAAAAATATTTGCATTTTCGACTGACAGATTTCAATTTCTTTTTATTTCCGGCATGCCTTGGGTTAGTTTGGGTTAGTTTTGTTTGGTTGCGCCCCCGAAGCGAGCGGAGGGTCATGCGTGAAGTGGAATATTAAATATACTTAAATAGTAAACAACACTGTTATTCCGCATAAGAAAATGTGCAACTTTTGGAAACACTGTGCCAGGCCCCCGGTGTCGGTTACTAAAATTTCATTATTTTCACGTTACAATTTCAATATTTTCACGTTACACCTAGGAAAGTCCTAGTGGAAGTTTGCCCTTCTAGGGCAATTTAGGCTCAAAACGCGGATATTTTCTCGGCTCAAATGTGGCGAATCCTCCGATTTTTTTGGCTTAAGCTACTCTATACACCCCTTTTCTAGCGAAAAAACGAAAATTTGCTAAATCGACACAACCTATATATCATCAGACCCTTAATTTGATTATATCTTTGAAGATTTTTAACCTCTCTTATATTTTTCTTGCATTTGGTGATTATTATACGCGGTTAACTAATTTTTATATATTTCGGATAACTCTCTTAACTGAACTCTCTAAATTAAAATTTTTATTACATAACAATTCCGAACGTTCTAGAAAGAGCGTTTTGGAACATACTTGCTTCAATATTGTCTAACTTTTAATACAAAAATTGAATGCTAGAGAATTTATATGAATTAGCTACGATAAACCGTTTTTTTCCAAATTAAGCGACGTCATCAATAACGTAAATACAAAACCTTCGGGAAACGAACTCTACTATTACTACAACATATTTATGTAATACATACAACAAATAATATCATAGAATACTATCCTTATTATAAAAATGAGATATTATTATATGACATATTTTGTACTATAAGACTGTAATATAAAAAAAACTGTAATTAATTTTAACGTCTTAAGCTAATCAATATTATCAATAATAATATGGTAAGAATAACCTCGTGCGCCTATGGGAAGGCAAGATTTTTTACGTGCTAGTCCTCTACCCCCTTCAGTCGTTGTTAAGGTTCACTCGCTTGGCGCACTATACATACAATTCTTTTTTACATACCCCAACTACGAGATAATTCGGATTCGGAATGACACATGTTGCAGAAAATGCACGACGCGACGCGACGGCAATTATGATTCGTTCGGCATGAATCGACAGGTCGGAGGATGTTGGATATTTTTATTGTTTTAGTGACAAACCAAAGCGTGAATCGGTAGGTCGATGTATATTTTTGCTTTTTAGTGACAGAGAGGGTTTAGCTTTTTCATAGTACTATTTTTCAGGTGGTTTTTTTTTTGCTGCATTTACTGGCGAAGAGGTTTTTTTTCGGATCATTTTAAACATAATGGTAAATAAAAAAGGACTAACAGAAAAAGATTTAGAGAAGTATATACATATGAGGGATTTTGATTCGAATGCATTTTTGGAAGAATGTAGTTCTGATTATGATAGTTGATTTTTCAAAAGAGGATATATCTGACGAAGATGATCATAGCGAGCTTCCTGTTGAAGGAAACAATACGATCTCGAAATTACCTGTTATTCCAACACCTCAATTGCTACTTGGGCAAAATGAGAGCAGTAGCGATGAAATGTGTATTGAAATACCTGACGATGCGGAGAGTCCAGGTTTGAAAATAGACAAGTTTGGCAAACAGACATTAGTGGACTTATTTTCTTTCTGACGAATTTTTGAATTTTATTAGTGAGACAGACGAATTTATACGATTGCCAAAAAATTCCAAAAAAAAGAAACGACTAAACGCCTTCAGAATGAAGAAATGGGATGAGACCAATGTTTCCGAAATGAAAGCTTTTTTGGGACTTTTAACATAGGTACACTATCAAAATTTCGTATTATTGGAACACCAGTGTACTTTACAATGTACATTTTTGTAGTTCAATTATGAGACAATTCATTGCCAATGCCAACTGACGTTATACATATTATATAAAAAAACGTGTAATGTTGTCTCACTTCAATAATATGATAAATACACTCCAAATCAAAGTGTTTGTATTGATGAAAATTATGTGAATCCAATGATCTAGTCCAAAAAATCAAAATTTACTACGGAAAGTTTGTAATGATAAAAGTGCGATTGGGATTGTTAATATGTTGTAGGTATGGATAAGTACTTCACAAAAATGTATGTTAGAATATGGTGCCCCCTCCCATTTGGCTACAGTGACATATCAAAGTTACGGGAATCAATTTTTTTTTTGCATTTTAAGCTAAAAATGAGTCTATATTTAATGAATTGTAACAGTTGTGGGTATGCAGAATAATTTATGTCCAGTGGCGTACATAAAAATATTAAAAATATTTTTCACAATTTTTTAATATTTTTATGTAGGCCACTGGACTCACATCCTAAAAATTATTTTGTATGCCCACAGCTGTTACAATCCATTAAATATAGACTCATTTTTAGGTTAAAATGCAAAAAAATAAAAATATGTGTTTTGATTACCGTAACTTTGATATGCCACTGTAGCCAAATGGGGGCGGGGGCACCATATTCTAACATACATTTTTGTGAAGTACTTACCCATACCTACGACATATTAAAATTTAAAGAAAATCGTGTGGTTCCGAAATTCTCTCTTTGTCGGGTGCGGGGTCCTTTATCGAAAACGCTGACATAGAAAAACGTATGCCTGCGGAACGCTAGAAGTATAGGAAGAGCAATCCAAACTGTAATAAATGAATAAAGAATGGGGAGCTTACCTGAGAAAGAAATTAGTCAGTTGTGGTATGCAAGTGGAAGGATAAGAGGGATGTGCTTGTACTTTTAAATAAACACACACTGGGATGGTAGAATTATGAAAGCGAAACGCAAAAGTATCTTTAAAAACTAACGTTATATATGATTGCAATACAATTGTTTTCTTATTATTCAGCACTCAGGAAAACAATACTAGCCCAAAAAAGTAGGACTACACATTTTTGAAATCTATATTCATAATGCATACATCTTGTATCAACAATATTACAAAATCAAGATATATTTTTTTTTAATTCAGAGAAGAATTTGTACGAGCTTTGATTGGAGGAAATATGCCAAATCCTAAAAAAAATATGACTACAGAATTCCATTATTTACAGGCTATGCTATCAACTGAAAAAAACCAACGACCCACTACTATTACATAATCTGTGAAGATAACCCATCTTGATGTGTCTAAGAATGTTTCAAAACTTACCATGTGACATACAAAAATTTTTGTATACATTTCTAAAGTTTCTAATTTTAATTTCTTAAACGGAATACGTGTTTAGATTTATTGTTATTATCGATTTTTGATTAACAACTTTTCACTTTTTTTGTATACCTATGGAGTAAAGATAAAAGGATGCGGTTTTCGGGACAGCGTGCTACTTTTTTGTGAAACGAAAGGTGACACAAACAGAATTTTCATGGCCGCCTTCGCTCTTGAGATACAGGTTGCATTTTGAAGCACCCCCCGTATCTCAGCTGCCTGATAACCTCGAAAAGGTAAAAAGTGCTTCTTATATGTATAACTTTTTATGTAGAATCCAGTGCTACCTTCAGAATTAGTATACGGGGTGAGGTCAAAAAGTTATCGGACTTTACTTTATTTCTTTTTATTGGGACACCCTATGTATTATTTTCATCTTCTTCTCCTCACCGAGAGCTTTTCAAAAACATAACATAGTCCATATTTATTTTCATACATAACATGACAAAATTCATTTTTTATAATTTTTTTCGTATTGTATGCGATCGAGGGAAGCCATGATAACGCAAATAACAAAATCATCATGCCATCATTACTACTGTCGTTGTTAGCGTTACTGATATTTAAATTTTTCCCGTACTTAGGTAGTTGATATTTATTGTTCTTCGTTGTTATTATTGTTTGTTTTGTTTTTTTTTTAATATGGCCCAAAACCAAAAATTTTAATACCTTGAGTAGAATGATATGGATACCTACTTCATATTATCTAATGAAGACGCAGAGCAGGCGACAGAATCTTTACGGGGAGTGCTTGAAAATGCAACATTTTCTAAAAACGCCCTGTATCTCAAGAAAGAAGGCGGTCATGAAAATTCTGTTTGTGCCACCTTTCGTTTCACAAAAAAGTGTCAAGGTGTCCCGGAAACCGCATCCTTCTATCTTTACTCCATTTGGGTGAAACCCAATAAAACCTACGAAAATTGGACAGGTATTATTGTTAATATAAAAAAAGAATACGTTTTCCTTTTTGACAAAAAGGACAGCCTCTCAATTACAAACCAATTACATAAGCCCCTCTAAAAGAGTTGCAGAGTTGGAGATAAAATAATAAATTCTTTAATATTAAAGCGACATAGTTTTATAAATTAACTAGTCTTATGTAAGTGGTAAGAAAGCAGAGATTCTACCTAAATAGTTATTAAAATACGGACAACATACAGCAAAAGGCGACATCATGAGGGCATTTATTTATCGCCAACTTCAACTAATAAGAAAATGCAAAATAGAATTTGTAGAACGGAGAAAGTCGACGAACTCCATTTAAGATCAGTGGGTTAAAAAAAGTAAGTGGGTTAAAAAAAGTAAGAAACTTATATCAACCTGTTATGTAATGTGTTCTGTAATTAATGTTTTCCTGAATTTCCCTTAAAATTTCGAGGGCATACTCAGTCAGATAAACAAAAACATGTTTGCTGTACGACTTTACGAGATGGTAGGAACTGAAAAATCAACTGAACATTAGGTTTTGGGATAAAAGGTATCTTTTTTAAAAGATTTCTCGAGAGCAAAACAGAATTAATAAAGAATTTTGCGATTCGAAGACTGACTCAGCTTTAAAATAAGAAAAATCGTCTTAAATTCCGACATATGAGACGAAATGACCCCTAAACAGATAATATAAATACTAAATAAACCACCTTCAAAAGTTGTGTTGCAAATACGGCAATTAAAACCGAAGGTTTTGTTCACCGGCATTGTTCGTTTTATGCCCTCTTAAAATCAATATACGTTTTAACACAGTTCACGGATTATAAATGACGAATGAATTTCTTTGAAGTTCTTCGCGCACACTTCTCTGTAAAAGATAAATTTTATTAACCTAGAATAATCGAGTTATTAGAAGGGAATACGCTGAAACAGATGATTTTTATTTTTTGTAATATACGCGTAGACGTAAGGCTAAAAAGTAGTGTTAGTGTAGTCGTGAACTTGCTAAGTTAAGTTTCCAGGCCAACTTTCTAATCCTATACGTATCTAACTTCTAAAATATTTACTTAAAAATCATATTTTCTTCTAATTTATATCATGCTCTTCTTCCAATGCACTCCGAAAAAGAATAATATTTTTGCAGTGAAAACTTCTTTAGTGTCATTCAAAGTGATTTGAGACTAGATGAAACGGAAACGGAAAGGCTCGATGAAACGGAAACGAGGAAACGGACAACAATTTCAAAACTCCTTTAGCGCCGATGAAACGGAAACAGCGACACTAATAAAAAGATATAGATCTATAGGATGTAGCCTGCAAGATAGAGATGAGAATATAGAACACAGTATACGCATATTTATGGATCCCAAACGGTGCAGCAATGGAATAAAAATGCGGTGCTGCGATTGGTGTTCTGAAGGTCAGCGGATGTTCCAATTTTTACTTACATACTTGGGTGATATGATCGTAAAAAAATTGATGATTCTCAATGCAGAATCTTATGTAGATAGAGTCAAGTTCAGTTTAAGTTAATTAAACAGTAATTCATGCCGAATGTATCAGAATTACCCATGTCTTTACGATGCAGTGAATTGCTTTCAACATGTCTGTTAGTGCAGTGATCAGACCTGCTTGTGATACGCACGGTCGAGGTTCGATACCCGTCGGTAGCAAGAAATGTTTTTTTATTATTGAAGTTATACCTTCTTTTTCAATTTTATATAGTTTTTAATATCGCTCTGCTGAAGTTTTTACTTCTGTTGTGGTTTTGAGCACACACTTTTTTTTAGAAGGTTAAGTCAGAGTTGCTAGGTTTGTTCTGATATAAAGTAAAACTAAGGAGGGCTAGAAGAAAGGAGAGCAATCGACAACGGCAGAAATTCGGATTTCCGGTCATCCTTTTGTAATAGTTCACAGGCTCGTCATAGTTGGCGCTGCGATCACATGATCACAAGTTTTTAACACGGTGTCTTATGGAGAATTTGTGATTGTTTGGAGTTTCTTGTTAAAAAAACTTGGTGTTAATTGTGTTTTATTATGTTTGTGTGTCTGACTGTGTGTTCGGACAAAGTTAATCTAAGCAGAGGTTGTTTTGTACTTTGCCTCATAAAATTAAAGACGTAATTTTGAGAATACAGCTGATTGTTTTTATTTCATATCTCAAGAAAAGTATGATACATTTTGTATCATATCCATCAATATCCTCCTCTCTCTGTATGCTTGTGAATAATACAGTAATGATTTCTAATTGTTCTCAGACATTAATTATTAAGAATAAAATGTTTTGCTCATTGCAAATGCAAATACTCTTATAGGTTGGAGGTTAACCTAAAATTAAACTGCATATAAACATTTTACCCTAGTTTCTTGTTCAAAAAATAAATGATGAAAAATAAAGTGAATAACACATTTTATTACTTTTTTTACACAAATGGCAAAAAATTATCTAGATATAGAACTAAACTCGTTATTTTAAGTGAACTTATTAACAGATTCCAAAAAGTATGGAAAAACATCTGATGAAAAAAATTACTTTAAGTTACAACCTCCAAAAAATGAAATGGCAATGAGCGAAAGGAGCAAAATCGCTAACGATTTATGCTTACAATTTTTACAGATCTTGGCTGCGCATTCCAAACAGGTATGCCTGACACATTTTACACAAATACATTTTTTTTTCGGTTATACAATAAAGCTGTGGTTAGGTGTTAAATAACATCAAATAATCCGTTTCCAATAAAGAAAAAGTGAAAAAATTCCACTA
The DNA here is from genome assembly GCA_016904865.1 of Pissodes strobi. NCBI lineage: Eukaryota > Metazoa > Arthropoda > Insecta > Coleoptera > Curculionidae > Pissodes > Pissodes strobi. The sequence goes on along the minus strand of MU182018.1, from coordinate 38,870 downwards.
TGGCCATAAGAAACCATGTATTTCTGGTATCACATAAGACACGGACGCCCTCTGGAAGTGAGATCTTAAGCTCATTTACCGTCGACAAACCATGACCAAAACAATAACATTGTGTTTGTTCTCCTTCCCTCTAGCCCTCCTTAAGTAAAAGATAGACCGTAACCCACCCTAGATAGGCCTGAAACAAAAATTTGTGCCGTCACGAGCTTAGGCTATCGCCGTTGCGTCATTGTCATATTGTACTATTATTCAGAGCAACTGTACTCTCATTCGCAGTATACTAGATGGCTTTAGGTTACGCGTAATTTCAAAATACAATATATATACCGCGATTCAGACCACGACTCTGTTTTAACGGTCTGAAACGCAATATATAATGAGTTAGTTTTGATTAGTTTGGGTTAGTTTAGGTTAATTAGTTAAACCAACTAACCCATTATATATTGCGTCTCAGATCGATAAAACAGAGTCGTGGTCTGAATCGCGAAATATATTGTATTTTGAAATTACGCGTAATATAAAGCCATAGTATACTGCGAATGAGAGTACAGCTGCTTTGAATAATAGTACAATATGCCAATCATAATACGCCGCCCGACATTTTATACTATCGATACAAACACGCAATTTCTAAAACTGAGCTATCCTATAACCAACTTTTGATTGAAATGTAACGTATTTCAAACTTTGAAATAAGTAAAAACTAAAACATTAAGTTTCATTTAAATAAACAGTTAAAAATTTATCTACATCGGGGTATGTCGAAGTTTTTGTGGTGTAAAAAATTACCCATTAATGTGCCGATTTTTGGGAAGTCTACCAGGAGTATTCCTATATATTTGAACAATCCGAGCTGAGATAGATGTTAAAGAGGGTTTTCAAATTTCTAAAACTGCCACTAGTATAGAATTTTGTCAATGGTCATTTTAGATTTAACTTTTAACAGCTAACAATAAATTCCTAAGTACCTAGCTTTAAAATAAGTATGTATATATTAGATGTAAGTAAATCTCAATGGCACTAGAACATATTTTTTAATGCAATTATACAGGCACCCAAATGAAGCTTCAGATTAAAACCGATTTAAACTAACTTATCAACTAAAGCATTTTATTAACCTCTTGAAGCTAATTTGATGATTACATATTTTTGTCTTTGGTTATTCGTTTTTCTTTAATAATATGAACACAAAGCGGGATAACTCTGTTAATCCGTTGATAATTAAAAGTAATAATGAAAACTTTACAAAAAAATAACCTAATAACAGAAATATGCCTTTCGGTATGTCATACCCCTATGAAAGGAACTATGTATCTTTGCCTCTATAGGTACCAAAAAGTTAATGTTTAAATTTCATTCATTTGCTGTCTGATTTCGTTGTAGTTTCCATATCAAGTGTGTTATTTTTGATCTAACTGTAATTACTTAAGAAAATATTTGAAAGGGTGTGGGAAACATTGGAAATTAATTCACGAATAGATAGATTTGTTACACAATGTACAGTTTTCATTTGTTTCTTCTAAGAATTGCTCAACTTTTAAAATTACTAATTGTTTGAATATATTTCTTTGATTTTCTTTGACTAAAAGTGATGTTAGAATTTTTCACTAATTAATTCTCAAAAAAGAATGTAGAAGGATGTTTCAAAGCACCTCCAGTTAAATTTTGTACATTCAACAATATCTTGTTTATGTTGTCCTAGGGCGTCGTAAACTCAGTGGAAAGCTCAGTATCACTAGAGACAATGATTATTTTGCAATCATCGCAATTATTATTAGTATATTTAAGTAGAGCATGGGAACCATAAGCAGACCATTGATTTGTATAGGAGTGGATAAGCAACAGCCGCCTGTTGCACTATTCAAAAGTGGCAACCTATGGGCGAAAAAACGGGTTTTCTGCGCATGACAAAATCGACGCAAAATCGAAAAACGTAAACAAAGAAGATCCAGTTTCGTCATGCGCACTAAAATACTTGCTGTCTCAGCAGGCGTCGATAAGGACCGAACTTGGCTTTTGTCTTTGACGTGTTTTCGTTTTGACGGCGCTGCGTTTTGTGTTGATAATTCGAATATTTTACTTTTTATTGACTTTCTTTGGACCTAGTGTTTGCAGTTGCTTAATTAGTTTTAGTTTAGTGGTTCCCGTTTTTGCTTTGTGCGTAGGTACCCTATTTTGATTTTTGTTTTAATTGAACAATACGCACATAAACAATGGGCGATGTTACCAAAATAGAATCCCGAAAGTGTATGGTTGTGTTGTGTAGCAGTAGAGGCAAAATACCCAGGATCCCTATTTCAAGTAAGTATAATTATTATAAGTATTACTTATTTATACCTTATTGTTTGTTTCATTATGCTAACTGGCCCATTTCACAATCGGCAAGACTACCCTACCGAATATTTGGTGAAATAATTACTTTCGCTCATAATCACAAGAGTATGAGTTCAAATTTTGGAGTCCGGGCCTGCCTAATGATCTTCACACTACAACAGATGGCGCCCACTAATTCTCTAATGCGCAAGGCAAAATAGGAATCGTTTTGTTTACATTTCGCGGTCGTAAATTTGCTATGTTTGGTCTTTTTATTGCTTATCCACTCTTATACAAAACAATGAAGCAGACATATAAAATAAAGAAGCCAATTCTGAAGGACTGGATATCTCCGCGATAAAAGAAAATTCTCTTCCTGAAACAGTTCCACCTTGAAGACTTAAAACTTTAAATTTTTCTTCTGATTCAAGAATTAGTGTTATCGATATATGGAAGTTTAAAAGCTACAAACTCTAATTGAAATAAATAGTCTACCAGTGAAATCAATGTGTTCGTTGCATGTTTTAAAAATTAAAACGTTCCTTACAGGATGAGTTTTCAAACTTTAGGGGTCTGGTGTCATATAGGTACTGTCGATTTTAAAGATTTTTTGGGTCAAATGGAAAGATTACATGAAACGGAACACATTAATGCAAACAAATTTGCAAATGAAACCCTTTTGACGCCATAAATTGAAAAAAAAATCAGAATTGAGTCTGTTTAGTAATACATTTAAACACAAAAACGCTCCAAATATGACGTTAATGATGACAATTTCCTTGCAATGTTGTCAGACTTGACTAACCTTCTTGATTTTCAAGTAAGTAAATTGCCAGGTCCAGGTGCATGCAGTGGCGTAGCTAGAAATGTCGGCGCTGAGGGGCAAACCTATCCGCTGGCGCCTAAAACAAACCTATATTTTGTGTAATACGCAAATTAGTCAAAAAATAATACATCATAATATTAAACGTATATTTTTGAAGTGACAACTTCTTTAGGCGCGTTTTGGGTTTTTCCCGGGTATTGAATTCAGTAAAACCGTCACGCGTCACGCTCGGAGCCATCACGCTCGTATATGTATGGCATGTTCCCGTATAGGTAGAGGGCTGAAATTTTCAGGGGATGTAGCCGGGGTAAACAGAAGATCCTGGACGAAAACGGCAACCAACCAGCAGATTCATACATATTTAAATTTAAACGTAAACTAAAAATCTGCAAACTTAATTAAACATTAGAGAGACTGTCTTCGGTTTTTATTCGACGAAAATTGATCGATTATTTGATCAAAATTAATTTTTTGGCCAAATTCATTTTCTATGCTTATTATTGCTAGGCTATATAGTCTTGTCTGGCTAATGGTACGTCTTAAGTAAAACACTCCAAAACACACATACTCTTTTACAACCGAGATTATCGGAATTTTTGAAGTGAAAACTTCTTTAGACGCGTTTTGCGTTTTTTCCTGGACATTGAATTCAGTACAACCGTCACGCATCACGCGTCACGCTTGGATATGTATGGCATGTTCCCGTATAGGTAGAGGGCTGAAATTTTCAGGGGATGTAGCTAGCCGTGGTAAAAAGAAGTTCCTAGACGAAAACGGGACCTCATCCCCCCTCCGTTTGGCCAGGGGAGGGGGGAGAAGGAAAAACTTAAAAAAATAATATCAGGAGAACGGGAAGAGGTATGGAGTTGAAATGTTTATGGTAGGTGCACCCCATGGGGGGCCACCTTAGACCATACGGGGGGACCGGGGCTCTAATTTAAGGGAGGATTTTGGGGGAAAACCCGTTTTTCGCCCGTATCTCCGCTTGTTGAAGTTTTCACTTCTATCGTGTGGTCTTAAGCAGACACAATTTTTTTTGTCTTTGAAGTCGCATGCCGCCTTAAGCCTGGTTCTCAGAGCTCCGACTGTCGCCAGCTACACTATTTCTGGCCAATAGGAGACAAGGAACGTCAGAACCCCCTAACCCCCTCCACAGTGTCGCCGGTTTGTTGTCGCTGCAGTTGGTTTGCATCAACTTCACTTAATTTTCATTGGATATTGTGTAAAATGACAGATGGTTGACATCATCGTGACGTGACAGCTGTCGCTCGACATTGAAAAGGCAAGGAGTGGGGATTGTCGCGGGCGACAGTCGAAGCTCTGAGAACCAGGCTTTACGCAGCTTTTTTACAAATTTGCATGCACCAAATGCCGCCGCGCCGGGATATTTCTTTTTCATTCCACGTAGAATAAATAATAAATACCGTGACACAAAATGTATTGGTTGGATAAAAAGTTTAATACATATTTTGGTCTTTGATTGTCTTATAATGTAATTAATTTAAAAACTCAGTAAAGCTCATGAGCATTGTTAGCATTAGCATATTTATAAATTCGGAGCGGCGCGGTGCCTAATTTCTCTTGGCGCCGTGGGGCCTTGCCACCCCAGGCCCACCCGGTAGCTACGCCACTCGGTGCATGTTTCATAAAGTAGAATAACAGACTAACTAAAACTAAACCAGACTAACCAAAACTAAGCCAGGCTTATCAAAATTAATCCTGTGTAAGAAACAAGCCCCCATTTGTCTCCTAACTAACCCAAACCAACTGAAACGAATCCAAGCTACCCTTAATTAACTAGGATTAGTCTGAGTTATGCAAGAAATAAGTGAGCTCCGCGCGCATTTTTCTTACATGCCTTCGACCTCCCATTTGCCTCTTAATTAACACAAACCAGCGGAAACTAACCTAAGCTAATCCAAGCTACCCTTAGTTACCCAGGGTTAGTCTGAGTTATGTAAAAAAACCAGCTCCCATTTGTCTCTTAACTAACCCAAATCAACTGAAACTAACCCAAGCTAACCCAACCTTAGCCAGGGTTATCTGAAACTAACCGAAACTAATTGACACTAATCTTATTTCAAATTTATAGCTATTTTAAATAAATGAATAAATTATTTTATCTGACTTATTATTAAAAATGACCCCTTCCTAGCGGAATTCTGGTAAATCATATATTCGAATTATTGTTATTATTTTACTAAACAAAGCCATTAAGAATCATTATTTACATGAAGTTTTCGTCCCAAAGTACTTTTGAATCATCATCTGTAAAGTACGGGCTGAATGTATTCAACGCACGATGCCATTATATTTTAGAACCGAATAGAAATTACACTTGGCAACACCTACTCGTACGACAGCTGAGCCGTGCTAAGCCAACCTATCTAATAATCATAATTTAAGAAATAGTGTCATGTTGACGTTTGCTTCATAAATATTATATTATCATTTTAAAGTGAAAAAAAAAACAGTTTTACTGCAATTTTTAAGAAAAGAAGTTTTATACTATGTTATTATTAACTTTCTGCGACCATACCTTAGGACAAAGTATACTGGACCTCTGTTTATTAGCAGAAAGTGTACCTTAAACTTTAATCTTTATTTTCAATTTATTTTGGGAAAATGTGCTTCATTCGCATTTTTTTTTTGCGTTAAGGTGTCCCATTTGATGTAATCTTTCCATAGAACTCAAAAAGCTTCAAAATCGACAGTGAACCCTTTAGATTTTCCCAACTACAAAGCAAATAGTAAAATGTATTTAAGTATTCAATGTGTTTGTCATCATTTTGTTTAATTGTTCCTCTAAAGAGATGTGATGATATCCAGATTTTGGAGATCGAACATTAATGATTTTCCACCATTCTAAAATCATTTTTATATCCTCAGCAGTTCCAGGATTTATTTTCTAACAAATTTTGAACCAAAGCTTGAATATTTATCTTATCGAACATTTGTACGGCAAATGGAACATTTTGGCGCTCTATACTAGATGGAAACAAAACTTTTTTGGAAAGCGGTGGAGTTGACTTGGCAACATAAGCACATTCGTTTGAGTGTAAATGTTCTAAATCTGATAAATTTCCAAACAAAAATAAATTAGGTTCATCTAAGAATCAATCGTTCTTTATTTTTATCATTGAGCGAATTGTTCCGCATAGATTTGAATAAATGAAGTGTGTCAAAAAGAAAAAAAAACAAAATTTTGCTTCTGATGATAAGGATTATCTATGAAGACTGATATTATACTTTCGGTGTTAGGATTTGATTCCAAATTATTCTCGTTTAAAAGCCTAGCTCTACGATTCATTTGATGCCTACAAAAATACAACATTACTATATGTTGAACTAACGCAAGATTTAACTGTTCCTTTCAGAATTTTAATTTTATTTTGTCAAATTTATACTTTTTCATCAAAACTATTGTCAAGAGATATACCTAATTATCTGCTTGTATAGGAATTTATATTCATTCATGCATATATTGGAGATTCAAACTATGACCAATTCCTACAAGAAGCATCTTGTCTTACTAGCCAGGAGAACTTGGAACAAGAAATTATTTTCGCTTCTGCAAAAAAGAAATCTTTAAATGTTTGTCAATCTTAAAACTGCATACTAATTTTGGCTATTTGCCTAAATTATTGCCAATTTTGAAAAACCAAACGTAATCATCTAAAATCTGAAAAAAAATATTGCAAATTTTTTCCTTGAATTCTTCATAATTAGAAACTTCGTCTTTTTGCACCCATTGTTGAAAAAGAACTTCATCACGATCTTGCAATTTTATATGTTTTCACTAGGGCTTTACGTTCTATTGGTGTATTTTTTCATAAATAAATGACTAATGTAACTAATGTAATAGTCACCTGAACGGTATTTAAGGCACAATAATTATGTAACGTATACCTACACATCTATATATTGTGCCTGTATATGGCAACATTGTTAACTGCAATTTTGAATTTTGTTCATTTACAATATTTATTTCATTGTTTCTACTTTTTCTTCTTGTAAATAAACAAAATTCAAGTTGCTGCTTTTTTAAAGCGCTTGAGAAGATGTCATCAACAATACCTGAGAAACCGCAATTTTTTTGATTCGCCAGTGGCTGTGTTCGTATATTTTTCTTGGGTGGATATTACCAAAAAAATCTATATCTGAAAATGTATTAGTATAAAATCCTCTTGACGTTCTTATATTTATTTTCTAGAACTTTGCAGACAATTTGAAGAATGCAATTATTAATCTTGAACTTTCAAAATCCGTAACTTTTCAACGTCTTCATGTTTCTCCAGATCGAATTATGACGTAGTTTTTATTTAATGTATCTACCTATCAACAACGATGACTATTAATACTATTACATCCAAAGCATTATAAAGTATTTCTTTGGCGGTTCATATTAAGAAGGATTTAGTTTATTAGTAAATATCCTATTCAAGTAGATATGATTTTGAGTTCAGTGAGCGTGAACTTTAATGTATCTTTCAGAACTATAACCAATTAAAATGAGCAATGCGCTTTGCGAGCGAATTTAAAGCAGAACTGCATTTTTTCTATGAATGTATTATCTATCGGTGTCTACGTACTACTTCGTAAATTACATATTTACGGTATAAACCGTGATATTAAACGGTCTAGTGTCTATTAATTAAAATTGGCGTAAAAAATGATACGCGTTTATTTAAGCAAAATGATTATCTACTGTAACATCATGTTTACTCCAAATATCTTGATATGTCTCTACTGCAGGGTACTTGTCACAATATAGTAATTTTTCCCATAACAAAATTATTATGTATATATAAAAACAATTTTAAATTGACGCAAAATTGGTTACATTATGCGGAACTTCTAAGATGGGACCGTGAAATACTCCACGCCGCTCACGAATGGTTCAAATCAATTTTTAACACAATTTTTTGCAAGAATATCTTTTTTATGCTAAAAATATCAAAGATACATAATATTTATACAAACTATCAGAACAGCGCATGAGAAAAAAGGCACGCTCCTAAGGGAAAAATTGGGCAACTCCTAGCCGATAAAAGTTGTCCAATTGATAGTTCATGCACATTGCACAGAGTAATCACTAAAGACCGAATTATATGCAGCCAAAAAAAAAATAAATAAATAAGACTATGCGCATATATATATGCAAATTTTTTTTTAAATGGCAACAGGTGAAGGATATACCTGCCGAAGGTAGGCAGGATACCGGACCAGAGACATTCAGACCCATCAGCCTATCGACGTTTATGTTGAAAACCCTTAAAAGGTTAATCGATAGGTGCGTAAGAGATAGTGCTCTAAAAGCTAAGCAACTGCCAATATGCATACCAAGCAGGTAAATCTACGGACTTAGACCTAGACGATTTGAGTAGGCTGCTATCGAAATCCATAGAGAATAAGGAAATAGCACTAGCCACTTTCTTCGATATAGAAGGCGCCTTCAACCACGCGTCACCAGATTCGATCAGAAGAGCCCTTGAAGGAAGACAAATCCCAGGAAACATCCGTCAATGAATCGAGGCCAGCCTTAAAATTAGGACTATCATATACCTATGGCGAGCCAACACTTAAAACAGCAGTCGGGAGAGGATGTCCACAAAGAGGAGTATTATCCCCACTACTGTGGGCCATTCTAGTTGATGGTCTAATCCAAAAACTTCGGGTGGAAGGCTTTCACTGCCTGGGGTACGCAGATGACTTGCCGATTGTGGTGCGAGGAAAGTTCACGGGCACCATAGCGGAAAGAAGCCAAAGAGCACTTAACATCGTGGACTCCTGGTGCAGAGAATAACAAATGTCAGTTAACCCACATAAAACAACGGTGGTGACATTCACCAAAAGGAGAGATTTAACAGGGCCAAAGCAAATGAGGCTAGCTGGAGAAGCTATAACCTTCTCCAAAGAGGTCAAATACCTGGGAGTCATCTTTAACCAAAAACTTACATGGAACACGCACATCCAAAAAGTGGCGCTAAAAGCCACAATGGCTCAAGGTATATGTAGAAGAATGTGCGGCAAAAACTGGTGATTGAACCCGAAAATTACTCTATGGTTATACACAAGGGTTGTTAACCCATGATAACATATGGAGCAATAGCCTGGTGGACGAAAACCACCCAGGTAGAGGCGATGAGAAGGCTAAATGGGATACAGAGACTAGCTTGCCTCTGTGTTACCGGTGCCATGAGCACAACGCCAACAGCAGCGATGGAGGTATTATTAAATCTACCTCCATGTTCTCATACAAGGCGAAGCCAAATCGGCCTGTTACAGAATAACACAAGGCCAAACGCCAATAATAAGAGGACACGGCACCGAAAACAATAAACTATACTGCGAGATTAAGGAGGATAAAATCCTAGGCAAGCTCTCGGACCGCTCCACTTCGCAGTATAGCTTTGAAAAGAAATTTTCAACACAAATACCACCAAAAGACCTATGGATGAAAGTAAGGGCAGAAATAGTCTGGTATACGGACGGCTCGAAAACCGACCAAGGAATAGGAGCCGGAATCTACGAACCAAGAACAGAGAACAAAATCTCGATACCTATGGGCATACTCGCCACAGTATTTCAGGCGGAAATTACAGCTATCATTCTCTGTATTGAGGAAAAGATCAGGAGGAAGGTGAGCAACAAGACAGTCGTTACCTACTCCGACATCCAAGCAGCAATCAAAGCAGTATATTCCAACCTAGTAACATCAAAGTTAGTATTGGACTATATAAATCTGTTGAACGAAATAAGAAGGCTTAATAGAAAAGTGACCTCGGCGTGGGTACCAGGACATGAAGGCCATGGAGGCAACGAAATGGCAGACAAATTAGCCCGAGAAGGCTCGTCCCAGCCACTAACAGGACCAGAACCATTTTGCGGAGTCGCAAGGCCCATAGCCAAGACATCCATTCAAAAAGGGATAGAAGAAGCGTCCCAGAGGTGGTGGTTTAATCTACCGGGACATAGACATGCCAAAGATTTCACCAGCAAACCATCGGCAAAATTAACAGCAGACTTGTTAAGTTATAATCGGAAGTCAATAAGAATCATAGTGGGACTACTAACAGGACACTGCCGACTAAAGAGACATGAGCCTGATAGGCCTGGCGGATGAAACCCTGTGTAGGTTCTGCCAGGAAGGGGAGTCCGCAAAACACATTCTTTGCCACTGTGAAGGACTTTCGAGGTTGCGCTTCGAAACTGCGGGGACAACCAATCCAGAAGCGTTAAGCTACACCATGGAGCCACTGTCGAAACTTTGGAGTCTGATCAAGAAGACACGGTTGGACACAATAGTTTAAGTACAAGGAGGGTTGCAATAGATCTTACAGGTCGCAATGACATAAAGGTGATGACGCCTCCTCCGCACATATATCTATCTATCTTGTGATTTCATTACCACTTGTTTTTTGTCTATCGTGCGGTATTTAAAGCCAACTGTGGAAATGACTCTGTGAAGGGTGACACGCCTAATATGTATGTATGTTTCATCGTGTTCTAACTTCATTTTAAGTTTATCCAAAGTAGGAACAACCTGTTCTTTATTGCGGGCATACGTTTTTCTTCTTATGACATGTTTTGACAATCGTCCGAATGATCATGTTCAAAATCACTGCGTTTTTTTTCTTTTTTCATTCTTTTATCGCTTACTGGATTTCTGTTAAAAAATAGTGCTAAACAAGTGACGTTATTAAAATCGTACTTAGGTCACAGTGCAGACCTTTCAGTTATACAACAATGAGATTTTATTACAATAGATTACAGGTATATAGCCAAAAGCCGAGGCGATATACTTTAAAACACACTTTATGATTTCCCGATCTCACAAGAGATGCCGAAAATTGGTTAGATCCGAGTTGTAGAAATGAACATGTAGAGAAGTCAGTTATATATGCGAAAGAAACGTGCGCAAATATGGATATTTAAGACAAAAAGAATAAGAAGAAAAAAATATGCCAGAGGAAGAAGTACTAGATGCGGGTTTAACAAGAACTTAAACGTTATGTTGGAATGCTTGGATTGCTTTTATGCCGAAATTGATAAGAGATTTGAAGCAATGGAAATAATACTCCACAGTTTCAGTATCATCCAGCCTGATAGTTTGACGAACAAATCAGAAGCTGAGCTTTGTACTCTCGCGCCAGCACTCGTGGAAATAATATATGACGAATTCAAAGATTTGGAAGAAAATATCGTTAAAGAGATTTTGAGGTTAAAACGGCATTTAAGAGCCACGAAATGTATTGTTAAATACGATTTTTGTCGGTCACTACCGACACTATTTTTAAGTTTGAAATTATTTTATTACAATATGTCTTTCAAATGCCACCTGCGAGTTAAATCTCACAAAAATTTATTTACGCTCCACAATGGGACAAGAAAGGTTGACCAACTTGGCTTTGCTGTCAATTGAGCACGAAGAAGCAAAAAAAAAATATTTTGATAAGGTCATTGAACAATTTTCAGTGACTAAATCTAAAAAAAAAATACTTTTTAGAGATTACATATAATATTTTGTTTCTTCGGTTGTTTTAAGGCTCGTTTTTTTGTATATCCTGTTACTAGTGTTAAATAAACTTATTACTAAAATATCCCTACTTTATGTATTTTTGTCATTTGACATTTTTAGACGCAGGCTACAACTTAGAGCCCATGCAACATAGGTGGGGGCGGCCGGCGGCGGGAGCAGCCAATCTCTTTTCCGCCTCGGGTGCCAAGAGGTCGAGGTACTGCTTTATTATTCGGCGATCAATTATGGCAGGACTTTCTTTTATTGCTTAACATAGTCTTTGCGGCATAGCACCCTTATGCCTCTACATAAATAACAAATCAATCCTTTCCTGGTTTATTTTCCCTGAATATCCACACACGGACGTCTCTACTATGTAAATAATTTTCAAACCAGTTCTCTAATATCTTGAAATTCTGATGGAAACCCCCGATCCGCTGCAATGGTAATACAATTTACAATACTTTCATCCGTACTTGATATCGCACATTGACCACCGGTATTTTTTTCGTGCCTATTTTAAACTTTTCGATGTAAACTTGCCACCGGAATTTCCTACCATTCGCCGATGTCAATAAGACTTCCTTCATTATTTCTATAGGCTGCCACTGTTGGTCTCACAGACTCCTTGGAGTAATTCCTGTAGTTTCGTGAGCCAACAAGCTTTTTGTACGTTCTACTCATATTTTTTGAGTCACTCCTAAAGACACAACAAAAAATAAAATGTGACGCCACTGTTTAGCTTCATTTCACAAATACAGTTTAAATTTAAGGTTAGTGCGTTTTCACATTGCACGACACGATATCGTTATCGTTGGACGATACGATATCGGAGCATACAAAATATACAGAAACATATGGCACGTTTTCACACTGATGTCCGGTAACTGCAACGATATCGTCCACGTTAAACGACATGCCGTGGACTTCATCGCTCCCCGCGCTTTGTTGGACGACATAATCTGTTTATTTATTTTGAGAGGTTATGTAAAACATGTGAGCAGTGGTAAAGTACGTTTGTGCAAAGTGTTTTGTAAAATGCAATATGGCATTTAAATACGATATTGTGTCATTGACTGAACTAGTAGAATCTAAACCCTGTTTATTGGGTAAAAATCACGATGGGTACAAGAATAAACAGTTACTTCGACGTATATTCGCAATTAAACAAGTCTAATCTACACGTTCTTTTTCTCTAAACTTTTTATGCACTATCTTAAATAATTCGATAAAGATAAAAACTCACCTCAGTGTCACATCTAACATTTCTTTATGTTAGTTTATATTTAGGAAAAATATTAACTAAGAAATAATACGAATTTACATTTAAGTGCAACAGCTAGTCCAAACTGCGTATTTTATTTTTGCATACTGTCTATTAGATGAGTTAACAGGTAGTTGAATGAACATTCACTATACGAAAGTAATTTAAAAAATTAGGAGGTTCATTTTGTATTCTAATAACGTAATGATGACATATCTAGCCTGTACAATCGGGTGTATCCAATATTTTCTCTTACTCATTAGAGTCTTAGAGTCTTTCGTCCTAAATACAAAAGATACAGTAGGGTACGCCTGTTGTGACAGGACGCCATGATTAATATAAATAAATAAATAACACAAACAGTAGATCCTCACAACCTGTCGTATAGCGTGAAAGCGTACCCGATACCTATTATTGTTTGCCGGATGCCCTACTGTCCGGCGACAACGATATCGTATCGTGCAATGTGAAAAGTTAATACCCATTGATAATATGGCAACGCATGACAAATAATAGGGGATGCTTACTTCCTAAGTACAGACTGGACACATAGAAGCAGAGTACAAATAATATCGAGTAGACCCACTCAACAAAAATCGTTTGATGTTTTTGCATCAAACGCAAAAGCCGCAGCACGGTAAAAAATACTCTACCTACAGCAGGATCAGTCTGTGGGGAGAGATTCAAAAAGTATTCGCTGATGCGCTTTCCTCGGTTATTATTAAGCCGGGGCCGCACATGCGGCAGCCGGCGAATGGCGAATGTTCGCCAACCACCAAATCTAGCCAAATGGAATTCGTTTTTTCATCCAAACGTGCGGGCATTGCCGAACTCCGATCGAAAAAGTGGGAAACGCCGAATGTTCGCCAGAAAGTTTAATTTGAAAATAAACATGAATAGCGATGATTCTGTGACAATTGCTGCGGCTGCTTTTGTCGTGTTATGCGGCGGGTTTTTATGGCTCTAGGCCTGAGAGACTATTATCCCAAATGGTCAGAGTCCCCTCGAAACAAAATCCTAGATATATACCTGCTGGATTTCAGGTTAATAAAAGTAAAGTAAAAACATGCTGCATAAAGAGGTACTTTTCCTACCTAAATAATGAATATGTAGGTGTGTATATAAAGAATATTCAATCTACGCAAAAATGCCACAATACAAAATATCACTTGCTTACTAGGTGAAAGGTGAAACAAAAACCACTCTCACAATCTCCAGCCATTATTAAAAGCGAACTACAAATGTCTGGACGTGTGGATGACTCCACGAACAACAGCGAGGCGAGCGCTCATCCTCTTTGATGCATACAAATTTACCGACACCGCGCGGGAAAAAGCGAGCGAGTTGTCGAACGATTTGCCAAACTGCAAACTTCCCATACGCACTGATCACAGTTCGGCAAACCCTTGCTCGGAGTTCGCCGAATGCCGCATGTGCGGCCCCGGCTTAAGACAACGCGACGCGAAAGTACACAATCTCAGGGCGTTTGCACACTCTCTCCCTGGTAGCGGGGCCTCGGTGGACACCAGTGGCCACGAACCAGATTGATCCGGATTGGTTCCGTCGCGTCGGCGGCGTCGCCAAATGCTATCGGCAAAATTGGAAATTTGTCTCCAGTGAACCTACTGTATACTTATTTATACCGCGATAGAAGTATTCGGGGTAAAAAAAGGTACAAATAGTTCGCCTTTTTACAAATGTCCAATAAAAACACTCAGACAATACAATCACGTCGACCGGCAAGAACTAACAGGTGTAGATAAAGTTTAATTTTCCAAAAATATCCCCTAAATATGCAAGCTTACAGATATTATCTGCTACAAAATACAAGAAATTGGGTTTGACATCCATTTTATAATCAATATTAAGTTGTGATGCATGGTTGAAATGAAAACTTTAAAGGGATGAGATAGGATACAAAATATACAGGGTGACAAAACATATAATACTTGTGGTTGAAACAAATGCCGGTTTATTTAAGAGAACGACATGTACAAGTACTCTCCCAATTTTAAAATAATGTCTTTTTAATAATTAAAAAAGGTACAGTGTGTTACATCTCCCCCTGTGTCACTCGGTATATCAAATTTGAAATCAATATCACACCAAATTTCATGGCTTTTATGTGAACCAAATACAAATATACTTCGTTCTTGTTGTTTCGGCTTTAATTGATTTTAGTAATATAGTTTGGTATAAGAAAATTTGCAAACAAGATATGTAATCTTCAGATAATGAATTTGTTAAAAGGAGTTCCGCATATACGCCCTTATTATGCATATTAATGAAAAATTAATGGTACAACTAGATAACTCTCCTAACAGATATTAATATGCATTACAATTTTAACAAAATAACATTTGTATAAATAACTTTGGGGCTCTTAGTTTCTCAATATGCTTGCCGTATTCAAATATGTGTTCAAAATTTCTGTTCTTTATTATTGACTTTATCTTCCTAACTTTATTAATATTATCACAAATTATCAAACTGGAAACAATTGTGATAAAAATGGTTTAGAGTTTGTCTTAACCGGTCATTTTGAGTTGCAATATGAGGCAAAATTCAAAAAGAGGGAAAATCAAAATCAGGGTTCGCTGATATATATATCAAGTGATATATATCATGATATATATCACGATATATATCATGATATTTTCACTTCAATAAATATCAAAATTCGTGATATATATAAAAGACGAAAAAATTATTAATATTCCGCGATAAATTGGCTACACTGCGTCATTAAACGGCAACGACGTATAATGCCGGTTGCGTCCGTCGGGGATTTACATGCTCGATCTCGTGTGATTCCCCTGCTGGTGCCGCGTGCAGTTGGGATTTCGAGGTCGCTTATTATAGAGCATTTGACTTCGGCGATTCATTAAAGCAAGTTAAGCGGAAAAATATAATCTAGTTGAAGATTTATGATATATTGTTTACATAATCAACATGCCTAGAGACAAACATCCCAGATGGCAGCATTTTCATTGCCAATCAAAAGAAAAAAATACTGATAAATGGACGAATCACAAGAGATAATAGATATCACTGAAGAAAACGATGCTTCTCAAACTTCTTCTCAAGGTACAGAGGAGCCCACAAATTTATTTCGAAAATAGCCAATCCAGAAACAAAAAAGAGTCCCTGTGAAAAATCTGCAGACCTCGATTGATAGACAAGGTAGTCATCTTTTTTAGCTCATAAGAAACAAAACCTCAGAGATTTTTTGTTTTTTTCCAATTTTTTTCGGGGAAAACCGTCTTTTTTGGCACTCAAAGTCTTTGGTAATTTTAAATCTCTAATTGTAGGCTGGCCATGAGCATGCAAGTTTAACTTTATTTTTGTCATCCGATGTTGACTTGCCACTTAATAAAAAATAAAAAGCATCATCTAGCAAGCTAAATATTATTAAAGACAACGCAGTAATAGCAACATCTCCGCAGTATTATATAAGGATTTCTGGATATATGCAGCAAGCATTTGATAGCATTTGCTCATAGCAAACTAAGGAATAAGCTAGGGAATGAAAAAGCTGGCAAACTAACGTTTTTGTTTAGGCACTTTAACCAAAATACTAAAGATATAGCTGTCAATCTGGACTTTGTCTGGGAAGCAGAGACAACAAAAGCATCTGGATCTGATGCAACCCTTAGTATCTGCTGTTTCAGATACAGATTCTGAAGCAGAAGATGATGTGCCACTGGCTACATTATTACATTAATCTAAAGTTCTGGTATTTGTAGTTTTACCACTTAGTTTAGAATAAATGTATTTGTTTTTGTATTTTTATTTTTTATATCCATACGAATTTAGTGTATTTAGAATTTTTTTAAAACGAGGACATTTGCCGTTGTTTTGATGATTTAAGGCTTTATTTGTTAAAATAATTCATTAAAATAAAATATAACCTAAAAAAATGTTGTTGTTTTGCTTTATTAACATGTATTTTTATTTTTGATATTATATTAAACAATTAATTTTAAAACTAAATGTGTTTATATTTAAAAAGTCTGAAAATATCAAAAAAGTTGATTTATATCCATTTTCTTGATATATATCCGATATATATCGTTAATATCCGATATTTTGATATTTTTAATAAATATCATGATATTTACGAACCCTAATCAAAATGTTCAGAACACCAAACGACGGTTATTCTAGTAATATGACACGTGTCAAATCTATGCTACGTGCTATTAATAAAATACGGTGTGTGCTTAAGACCACACAACAGAAGTGGAAACTTCAACAAACCAATATCAAAAACTAAACAAAATTTAAAAAAAATGGATTTAAAATTGAACATTTTTGCTTGGACAAACAGACGGGGGAATTTATAGTGCAAAAGGCTGAACACACAGACGCGGGAATTCAAGCACAATTTCGTAAACGAGCGTAAAAATATGTTATTATCATTTGTGGTGAGTTTGAGAACCGCGCACACTGGCATCGGTATATACATCTCGCAATTAGGACCAAAAATAATTAAATAATTTTATAAGTAGAGTGGAAATATAGAATTTATTAATCCCCACGGAGAAATTTATCCTCTAGTCGGAGCCCCGAGAAGCAACAGCCAACTCGGAGACTCCGGGTCAAAAATGCCTAGTTGGTAACCTTGGACCTATGCGGGTCCAGCGTATTATATTTATAATTTGGTAGATTGGTAGATGATTATTCGAATGAATGAATATATTACAGGGTAATCCAAAGAGGACTTTAAATTAGGGATCGAATGAAACCGATATGTATATCGGTTATTGGCAATATGAGCATCTAAAATAAATCCCATTATAGTCTTTAAATTAGGAAAACCAAAACTTCACAAAAACACTCTTTAACTTTTATTAAAGAATACATGTCTTCAAAATTAACAAAACTATTTAAAAAAATTGATTTCCTTAAAATGAGGAATAAAAAGCAAAAATACAGAACACAACTAAAACACACTATCAATGGGAATAGAACAAAAAATATTTATATTAATGTTAAAATGTTACAAAGAAAAATGTTCACAAAAGAACTAGTAAAATTTAGCTTTTTGAGATCTTACTGAAGAAATGTAAGTGTAATTGAAAAGACCCAACTCATATTATAAAAAATAACAAAATCAAGTTTTTTGTCCTTAGTTCTTATTATTTATTATAGCAACGTTGCAACGTACAACAAACGTAATAAACAAACGAATGAACTCTGCTGGTGAATTATTCCTTGCGCCGAGCTGCTTACTTCTTTAGCACGTTATAGGGAGTTTTCCCGCGAATTATGGCTTTGATGGCCTTTGAATAAAATTTAATATTTCATCTAAAATATGAATTATACTTACTAGTTTTTTTCAAAAATTAAAAACAATTTATTGAAATGTTGTGAACCGGTAATAGGTATACAAAATTGCCGATATATATGGGTATCGGCATTTTATATCGGCCGATACCGATATATCGGTATTTGCAAAAACTTATATCGGTCGGGCTCGATTAAGTGCCTTCTATATCTCGTTAGAGTCAAAACTCGAAATGCCGAAAAGTTTAAATCCAACTAGCTCCCCTTGTATAAAACAAATATTCTTTGTAAAGTGGCCTCTTGTACGGTTTTTATCGTAGATTCTCATCAAGTGCAAACTTTTCTGTAGAAATTATTTTTTTTTCGTAACTTTTTCGACGCTATAACGACCCAAAGTGTGCCCTTTTTCAAACATATTATATGTACACGCCCAAAAAATACTCGTCATTTTCCGATTCTTGCCAATTTTAATACGGTTCGGTAGACCGTCAAAAAGAATGTGTTCACAAAATTTTATCAAAATTTATTACTGTTATTTTAGACAGTTATCGTGTATCAAATTAAAATATTGAAAAATATCACATTTAACGCAATAACTTGGAAACGGAAAATCGGATCGCCAAAAACAATTGACCGTCGGCTGTCTCCAAGTGTTCCCTAAAGAGTGCCAAATTTGAAAACTCCACTCTTAGCCGTTTTCGAGAAAAATGCTATCTATCTAAAAATTACCCGAATGAGCGTTAACGTTAATCTAACGCGTTAAATCTGACGACTCAATCTTACCCACGAAAAACGCGCTGAACGCACCTAAAGAACTTTTTACTTCAAAAATAAATAAATAGCTCAGACTCAAAAACATTTCTAGATTAACCAGCCTCTCAAATAATAACGGTATCTCAAAAGCGAGTATTGCATTTGAGACAACAATAACGCCGCGTTGATAATTTTTCTATAAGCATATGTAAATGAAATGTTCTGCTTCTATATAAAAATTCTGATTTTTCGACTACTACTTATAAGGCAAAATAAGCCTGGGTGGTAATAATTAAGTAAATTGGATGTCGGTTGAATTTTCAAGCAATTTCGAACACGAAAACACTTTCGGAAATGGACTCCAAAGACCAGGAGATAATTCTTTGTCTGGCGGCCCGCCGGTCCATTGGCCCGACTGTGTGGTACTCCTAGGAAATAACACAATTGCCAGTAAATAATAAATTGAAGAGAATTAAGGTAAAGCTGAACAACAATGATTATATAGGGACAAGAGACGTGAGAAAGGACAAAATTGCTTTTACAGGGAGGAAAAACAGGTCAAATCTGAACTTGTTTCCAAATAAAAGTAAACGAACGATATTATTTATTTGAACATTGGCAGAACAATAAATAAACCCACCTTGCTAAAAAATAATTAAAAAATTTTTGTTTTACAGAATATGCTTGAAGCTCTCTTTCTGTAAAACTTCACAAAACTAATATAAACTAAAATAATGCAAAATGGCACACAATTTTATTTTTAATATTTCACCCAATGCTGTTCGTAAAACTTTCATAACCAATAAAAATACACTATCAGCCAAATTAATGGAGTACCCACTTTTTAAAAACCAGAAAATTTTAAACTTGCTCCAGATATTAATGAATATATTAACGATTAAATGATTAAAACCGAGACAAAAACAACAGTTATTAGGTTTAAAAAAATGTACTCCATTTTGGATCACGTCGCGCCGTCAGCGTTTTTAACTTTTAATTGCGAATATTTATGAATAATCGTAATTACAGTATGTTTTAGAACTATATAGGAAACTGTGTAAAATTCTGTCGCTCTAGAAGCTTTGAACACTTGCATAATAAATACTGCGAAGTTACGCCACTAGATCTCTTCATGGAAGCAACTCTACAAAAAACAAAAGCGTAGACAATTAAGCAACAATACATCAATTTAGCGTTAAAGCTTCCGAAGGTTTTGTGGAACATTACTTGGGAACCGACATTATGAACCTATTTTCTATGAAATTGTTCCACAAAAAAAGAGTAGGAACAATGCCTTATATCTAATTCATTAAAATCCTTTTATTTTCGATTAGCTAGGATCAACGGTCGGCGCGGTATTCTTTTAAAGTTTTTGTTAAATTTTATAATGTTGTAGAGAGAAACATCCATGGTTTATGCGAGTTTGTTTTGCTTTATAATTTTGCTGAGCCTTTAAAAACAACGTAAATGAACTAATAAATGTTTTTTGGAAAGTATTTGTCGTATTTCACTGTTGCTTGACTTTGCTCACTAAAGTACTTAGCTCTTAAAAAATCTAAATCCATTTCAAAATATGTGCGAACTTGGTTTCTGCTCATAAGTTCATTAAAGTTCAAACTACTTGTTATGTAGGGATGGATGCCAAGCCATTTAGACTTTCTTGAGCCATATATGAAATGCCATTTTTCATAGTTCCTAATTTATAGCAGCTTCTATAAAGCTACGGAAACTGACAGATTTAGCAAAATATCATTAATGCTATTAAACTTAGGGAAAATATTCTCCGGATTACACTTCAGCAATTTATGTAAAGCCTGGAGTTCTTTTAGCAAAGCAGTTAATCATTTAGTTTCAAGACATTTAAATATTTGTTTTTCTTCAAACGTCATTAAATCCGTCATTACTCGACTGTGTAGGCGGCCGTGAAGTTTCGTTTTTCCTCCGCCGGAGCTTTACTTTTCACTTTTCCGCCGGCGGAGGTAAAAGTGTTGTCATAGCAACATAGCAAATTTGTATTTATCACTCAATTTGTGACTGCATTTCTAAAAATCACTAATTTAGGAACAAAGTGGTTATTATTTAATCGAACTTACTCAATAACTGCTTATCAATACGGAATTAAAACGCAATCGGAGACGAATCTTAAAAAAATAATTATTGTTGACAGTGTCCACTGACAGCTTTATGTTACATTCACCGACACCGCTCTAAGCAAGGCCACCTACGACCGTGGTCTAAGCCGCCTTGCGAAGCCATTTAACTTTAATAATAATTAGATATTATTACTATTAAAAAGAGATGTTTTTGCATTAATTTGTCGACATTTGAAGAAAAAACAGCATATTTTATTTGGAGGAAAAGTTACTTTTCATGGCTTGCTCTCTATTACCAGCCTCACTCCGTTCGGCTGTTAAACACGAGCGCGCCATGAAAAGTATCACTTTTCCTCCATATAAAATAATATACTATTCCATCACTAGTTAAGTAACATTGCAATTTCATGCAGTATATAGCGGCAATTCTTTAGCGATTGACTAAATATCACAAAAAAAATTATCATGGTGAACTCGAATCTTTCGTTAATGGTGTGAATTATTCCGTGCATAATGACAAAAAAATATTAATCTTAATTTTTTTTGCCGATCGTTCATAGAATCATCTTCAGTTGCATACATACATACAAACAGGTCCTTGCCTTAGGCGTAAATTTCTAGGTCTGCGCCAATTCGGCAGCATCGATTAATATTTACTGAAAATATTGAATATTTTAACAGTCTCGAAACAAAGAAGTAACTGTTAAGTAAATTGACGTGGAAGGCACCCGTTGAACAGGTGGTGAATAAGACAACCGCGATTATGTGGCAACTAAGGAGAACGGTAGGTAGGAAGTGGGGTTTAAAACCTTACATCCTCCAGTGGCTGTACACTGCTGTGATAAGACCGAGGATTTCCTACGGATCCGTGGTCTGGTGGCCAGCGGTGGCCAGAGCCACTAATGCCCAGAAACTGGCCAGACTGCAAAGGCTGGCTTGTTTGGGTATTACCGGAGCATTGAGAACCACTCCCGGAGCAGCACTGAACATCATCCTGGGGCTGCCGGACCTCCCGATCTGGATTGAGAGAGAGGCAATGGCGGCTCACAAAAGGATGATCGACAGTGGCCTATGGCGAACGGACTACACAGGGAAAGGCCATACGACTATTGCCGCCAAAATGAGTAGGGATCTACCCATCATTGCGACCAAAGGCAATATTCCAGATGGCAGATTAAGACTGAGAAGGAATTTCCATCAAGGGAAGAGTGGCTGTCAGGCCAGGTGCGTACGCCGAGCGGCGCACATGCATGGTACACTGACGGCTCATGGATGGCTAATACACAGTTATCCGGAGCCGGTGTATACCTAGACAACACTAAATCAGGAGAAAGCACTTCGCTGGGGAGATATGCCACTGTTTTCCAGGCGGACGTGTTTGCTATTTCGGAAGTAGCAACCAAGGCGGAAGTAACAGAAGGTGTAGAGAGTATATATATTTACTCGGACAGTCAAGCCGCTCTAAGGGCGATCCAAAAACCCAGGGCAAGCTGTAACCTAGTTCAGGAATGTAGAGACGCCCTAGACAGATTGGCTGTGCACAAGGAAGTAAGACTCAGATGGGTTCCAGGGCACAGTGGCATCGAGGGCAACGAACGGGCCGATGAATTGGCCAGACAAGGCTCAATGAGCCACCTCGTCAGTCCAGAACCTGGTCTGGGCTTAAGTAAAAGGCAAATCTCTCAGGAACTAAATAACTGGGCCTGGAACAAGACAAAGCACAATTGGAGAGGAAAAGAAGGATGCAGACAAGCCAAGGAAATGATTCTAAATCCTGACGGATCCAGAGCAAGGCGACTGCTAAAAAAGAGCCGAGAGGACATCAGGAACTTGGTAGGTATTCTGACTGGGCATGGAAGCCTAAACAGACATCTGCACCTTATCGGCGTGAGGGACAGCCCACTCTGCCTGAACTGCGGGACAGGGGAGGAGTCCTCATACCACTATATAGGAATTTGTGATAGGTGGAGTCGCCTAAGGAGGAAGATACTGGAAGCACCAACACTTGCTCGGGAAGATCTAAAGGATCTGGACTGGGAGGACGTCCTCACCTTTATCAAGGTGACGGGCCGTTTCAGTGCGGGCCGGGTGTTGGAAGTAGCCAGGTAGGGGAGGGTGGATCGGGGATGGTGAAAAGGGACTTATAGGCCTACTTACCGGGCTTCGGCCCCCCCACCCTTACTACTACTACTAACTGTTAAGTAATTTGAAAAATCAAGCATTCTGATAATATAGCCAATCAGATTAAAATCTTATATTTATCATAAAACAACACATACAGACAATTATAATCAAAACAAATCATCATATCTAAAACACCGACTCAATTTGCTATTATGGCGAAATTAATCTGAGTATTCCATCAGAGAATGAATTTTATTTTTGTCTTCATAATTACCAATTTTGATCATTAGAAGACCAGCTAAAAATAATACATAAACAGCTTCTTTTTATATATTACGGTTTCTAAACTAAGCTAAATAGTTCAAGAAGCTGAAATTTGACCACTTTCCTAATTAAAACCCAGATTTGTACTGACCCTTTATTTTCCTATTGTGTAAAGATATATCTTATTAAGATTTATTAATAAGATGTCAATATTGTCTAATAGAAAAGTGTTAGGTCAATGTTTTATTAGCCTTTCTGTAGGAAACACATTTTCGAGTGAAGGGCGACAACACATTTTTCTGCACACCGGGCATAATTGTATTGATAAGTTCAAAGATGAGCAGGTCTGTCGTATCTTGATTCCAAATTATGGCAATTACTTGGCTTCGAGGGACCACGCTTTTCTGATTTTTAAATGTTTTCAATAATTCCGAAGCTAGACGTCTTCCAAATGTCAGATGATCCATTTTCCCACCCTTATTATCTCGCAAATTCCAAGCATTTTGTTGTGCCATGTCAAGCCAATGAGCCAAGAAAAATAATATTTTCTTCTCTGATGCTGACTCGGTTTGCCCGATCGACTACCCCCTTGTACTCATCACATATATCGCCTGCTGAAATTGTGACTACATTATTATCCTTCCACCTGAACACCATAAAGTACCTCTTGGTTCTTTTTTCCAAGTGGTGGAATTTGTTAGCGGTCAATCAGAAAGTTGTATTTTTCCGAAGTGTTCCAGTGCATTTCAGGCCTTCTGACAGTGACAACAAAGTGAACAAATTATCACAAATAGTGAAAACAATTATTATATTGAGACTGAATAATATCCGCAAGTTGCAAGATAACGCCGCTGGCCCCTAGGCCAAGAGTTTTATAGTTTTCAGGTATTTTACATTTTGAACCTTGGTACAATTTAAACCCATCCCATCCCATCCAATTCACCCCAGTCCCTCCCTGTTGTCCCTATGCAGTATTTATGTATCCATCGAATTGGTTTTCATCCTATGAACTGATTTTGCACATTACCTTCGTAGTAGGGTAGGTACCACTAACTCATCTAAACAGGCACTATTTCTTTAAAGGGGCAAACATATCAAATTTATTAATTACATTGAAAAACAAGGGAGGAATTTTCGAGAACTTCTCCATTACGTCAAGGCTAGTATTGTAGTTCAAACAAAGATTCGGCATCATAATAAAGTTGAGTTGAATAAATCAGTTTATTTCCAGCATCATAATTTTTCTCCCAATCACGGAACGTCTAGTAAATAAATTGCACCGATGGAACAACTTATTTCGTTTGCACATATATATCATCTGGGCCATTTTGTTGAACTACGTACAAATTATTTCTATGAATAAAAAGGATATAAAAAGTTGTCGGTGCACAAGTGTTTTTCCAAGTTTGCAAAATTAGATACAAAATACTATTTTTCCAAGAGTAGTTCGGCTTTGTTGTTTTTAGTTTTATTTTTTTATTACGAAAAGTATATAACGAACACAATTTACATGTTTACACATACACATCCTAACTAATATTATAAATGCGAATATGAGTTTGTTTGTTACGCTTGCACGCGTAAACTACTCAACCGATCATCATGAAATTTTGCACAGATATTTTCAAGAGTATAGTAAAGGACATAGGACACTTTTAGTTTTTACCCGCGGCTTCGCTCGCGTTGATTTTTACGGTTAGTTTTAATCCTATTTTCCACGCATAAACTACTCAACCGATTATCATGAAATTTTTTACAGATATTTTTAAGAGTATAGTAAAGGACATAGGCTACATTTACTTTTTACCCGCGGCTTCGCTAGCGTTGATTTTTTCCGGTTAGTTAATCCTATTTTCCACGCGTAAACTACTCAACCGATCATCATGAAATTTTGTACAGATATTTTCAAGAGTATAGTAAAGGACATAAGACAGTTTTAATTTTTACCCGCCGCCTGGCTCGCGTTGATTTTTATGATTAGTTTTAATCCTATTTTCCACGCGTAAACTACTCAACCGATTATCATGAAATTTTTTACAGATATTTTCAAAGTAAAGGACATAGGACAGTTTTTACCTACGGCTTCCCTCGCGTTGATGTACTTAAATAACTGTCAAAGATCATTAAAAAGTAAGATATGAAATTTTGTACAGATATTTTCAAGAGTATAGTAAAGGACATAGGACACTTTTAGTTTTTACCCGCGGCTTCGCTCGCGTTGATTTCTAGTTATTTTTAATCCTATTTTCCATGCGTAAACTACTGAACCGATCATCATGAAATTTCTTACAGATATTTCTAAGAATATAGTAAAGGCCATAGGACACTTTTTACCCGCGGCTTCGCTAGCGTTCATGTATTTAAATAACTGTCAAAAGATATGAAATTTTGTACAGATATTTTCAAGAGTATAGTAAAGGACATAGCACAGTTTTTACCTGCGGCTTCGCTCGCGTTGGTGTACATAAATAACTGTCAAAGATCATTAAAAAGTAAGATATCATGAAATTTTGTATGTACAGGGTCATTTTTTATATTTTCCCACCCCCTTTAACTTTTTTGTGGCACTGTGTAGAAAAAATATGTCAATAGGAAAGTTGTAGTGCTTGAGAAGTAGTTCTCAGAAAACATGTTTTTGTCTATACAGGGTGTTGCAAAAGTATGAAAAACAAAAAAATATATATTTTTAAATGGAACACCCTGTATATTTCTCCTCAGAACGAAAGATCTTTGTTCTCCGATTACAAAAATATATAATTTGTCTACATTTTCTTCAGCCATTTCTGAGCTATTTAACTTTAAAAGTTGATTTAAATAAAATAAATTATTGTTTTAATCATTTTTTATTATTATATACAAATTCGTATCTTAACATGTTTGATAACAAAAACTTCAGTATTTCAATTATTGTTGAATATGCCCACTATTGATACAATCTCTTTTATTGAATGGGTAATAAAAATTGGATTGTTCTGGTTAAGGTCGTTTATATAGTACACAATTCTCACCCTGAGCTCTTCAATAATGGCACCTCTCTGAGCATAAACTTTGTTTTTAAATATCCCCACAAAAAAGCATCTAAGGGCGTTAGATCTGGGCTGTTCGGTGGCCAGTGGACGGTTCCCCGCCTATTATTTGAGCAGATTGGCGGATTGGAAGCATACCAAGAGAATCTCTGTTTCCTAATTTAAAAATTGTAAATATCTTTCGCCAGTTAGGGAACCCTCATAAAAAATAGAGCCATTAATTTGACATAATAGCTGTTTTTGTCACTGTCATTCACGGCTATTTTGACATATTTCATATTTTTCTTAATGGCGAGCAAGGCTACTTCGATTGGTTTGAATTCATGTTTGTTAACTTTGAAAGGCAAATAGCTCGGAAATGGCTTAAGCGAATGTAGACAAATTATATATTTTTGTAATCGGAGAATAAAGATCTTTCGTCCTAAGGAGAAATATACAGGGTGTGTCATTTAAAATATATATATTTTCTGTTTTTCGCACTTTTTGCAACACCCTGTATAGAGAAAAATATGTTTTCTGAGAACTACTTCTCCAGCACTACAACTTTTATATTTACATCTTTTTTCTAAACAGTGGCAAAAAAAGTAAAGGGGGGTGGGAAAATATAAAAAAATGACCCTGTACAGATATTTTCAAGAGTATATTGTGGACAATGTATACGGGGTTTTTGTTAATATCGAAACGTAACGTTGGGATTGATCATTAAGTGTCAAATCTTTGGCGTTTGAAAGTGTTGTTTGTGTTAGAGTGCCAAAAAATTGCGGAGTTTTTGTAAAGTTGTTGCCGCAAGTGTTTAAAACTGATAAAAAAGTACCAAAGATGTAGTTGAAGCACTGGTAATTAAAACCCAAACTAATATTATAAATGCAAATGTGAGTTTGTTTGTTGCGCTTTCACGCGTCAACTACTCAATCGATTCTCATCAAATTTTGTACAGATATTTACAGATTAGAGTATAGTAAAGGACAAAGGACACTTTTTATATATATAAAAAAAAAATCTGAAGGGCAAAAGTTTGATGCTGGCATATATGATCGTCCGACGAAGAGTTTGAGAAGGTTGAATAGAATTCAACGCCATCTGGCGTTCCAGTTGAATGGCATTTAACGCCATCTGGCGATCCAATAAGTAAATACCGGCGGTCACTCACTATTAAATTGAGCATCAGCTGTTTCGGATGTATTTTTAAAAATAATAAAACTTAATAAATGAGAGCTCAATCAACAAAAAGCAATTAAAATTAAAAAAAAATTGAATTTTACTGTTAGTTTTAATCCAATTTTCTCTTTATTTATTTCCATTTTTCTGTCACCTTTAAGCAATAGTTAATATGTTTCTACTTTTGAGATTAGGTACCTACATCTGTTTATTTTCTTAATTATTTCCCTCTTTTCAGGTTTTTGTCAACACGGGCGAAACCGCGGGTGAAAGCTAGTAAATACATATTTGCTTTGTAAAAATAATGGAAATACATGTAAAATATTCAACCAAAATTATTATTTTTATGAAAGCCAGAAACAGGTATCAATTTTCACAAGACTCTTTGAAAGGTTGAAATGGTAAATTTCCGTTTACGGATATGGCTTTCCAATGTAGAATATTTACAGTATCAGTGGCTATATTTACAGATTTTGTGGGATGTATGTTTTAACCGAGAATAGGGGTATCAGGGTTACTAGACGACATTCTGTACTATATACGTTATTTGCGAATCTCAAAAAATGTATTACATCTTGCAACAGATAACCGATTACGCTAAAGTATCAGAATTTTATTTTTGCCCTCAATACTGGCCATTGTTGAGAAGAATTAAAGGAATTAAAGGATGTGTTGATATAATTAAAGGATCTGTTGACTGTTTTGTAAGGCCTTTAAGACTTATTTTTAATCTTTGTCGTTATCCATCTAAAGTGGAAGGAAAGCAAAGTAATACCTATTTTCAAGTCTGGCGATAGAAATGATATTCGTAACTATAGGTATGTTAGCTTAGTTTCAACTTATTCCAAAATATTTGAATTGATTGTTTGTGATAGAATATATAGTGAAGTTAAACATAATATCTCAGATCATCAACATGGATTTTTGCCCCAGCGCTCAACTGTAACTAATTTAATAAATTTTACTCAGTTTATTCAGGAATCGTTTAAAGAAGGGTATTATGTTGACGTACTTTTTACAGATGTAGAAAAAGCTTTTGACAGAGTCCAGTTTGGCGAAATAATTACCGCTCTCAGCAATTTTGGTATAGATTCTAATACAATTGTATTATTGTCATCATATTTACAAAATAGAACTCTTTGCTGAACTTAAGGGCTTTACATCTCAAACTTATATACCCACGTCCGGAGCACCACAGGGTTCGAATCTCGTTCCACTTCTATTCCCCTGAAAAGAACTGAATTGCATAAGGATCTGGGTGTTTATTTTGATGCAAAATTAAACTTCAATGAACATTGAGAAAATAGTTACCAGTGCCATCAAAATTTAGGGTTTTGTTGTTAGAAGTTGCAAACATTTTAAAAAAGTCGATGCAATAATAAGTATGTATAAATCATTAGTAGTTAGTAAGCTTCAATATGCATGTATTGTTTGGGATCCATCAACAAGATAGTGAGTGTAGAGTGTAGAGTCAGTTCAGAGAAGACTTTTGAAATTCTTATATTATAAAACATTTTCCGTTTATACAGCAAGGAGGACTGATCAGCATCTTCTATGCAAATTATTCACCTTCCCTAGTTTGCAAAAATTGCGTATTGAAGCTGGCGTAATTTTTCTTTATAAATTGATAAATGGTTACTGGATAGTAAGGAGTTTATAAAAAGAATCCCTTTTAGAGTTGGTCAGGCAAATACGAGCTGTACAGATTTGTTATTTATATGTCTGTACCTAGAACTATTCTTTAAAAAAATTCTCCATTGATAAGGCTGTGTAATAATTTTGATAGGTATTGTAGTAATATTGATATATTTTGTATTTCAGTTGGTGTTTAAAAAACAAATAAAATGAGAAATAGATATAAGGATATGTTCCTAGCTTGTAGGCTTAGTTTTTAGTTTGATTGTATCTATTATTGGTTTTGTAAAAGTTGTTGATACAAGAATAAATAAATAAATAAATACACGCAATGTACAAACATCACCCTATATTTTTTAACTATTCCCCTTTGAACATCAATATTTTATTCAACATATTGGCCTAACTCTGATCACGTAAGATTGATTTGAATTTATGTATCCATCTTGACTAGTTGTGGCAATTACTACTTAGTTTTCGTAATTTCACTGATTCCAAAAGTGGCTTTAATTAATTGAAAACGATATCCATATCTTAAAAAAGCATGAAGAAAGTAACAAATAAAGTTAAAATAAGGCGGAAAATGAAGAACATTTTTATTATATTGTACCAAAATCGGGTTACAATTACAAACAGCTTTAAAAGTAGGCATCTCAAAAATAACATATCATTATGCACCGAGAATATACTCTGTACACATTATCCGACAGATCTTTAAACTGTGGGAACCGTCCAAAATCATGGGGTTATTTAAATTTTAAAATTAGTTGACGTATTTTTACTTTTATAACAGTTTAATGATTTCATGAGAAACAAAAATGTAGTAATTTTTATTGCCCGTAATATTAATTTTTATGGTTTTCGTAATTGCCTGCACAATTACAGAAAACCTGTATATTTAGATGTACTATGTATTTAATGAAAATATATTAATTGTATGCGTAATTTGTTTCTTTAACAGTTTAGCAACATTTGTATTATATCATGTGATTTATTAGCACTCGGAGCTTTTAATTTAATGTATATCCTATCTTCTCAAACCAAGTGAATGTTCATGTTCCACACACATATAGTCCAGGAGTGTTTTGTTTCGATAAATATTTTTGTTCCATGACTTAACACATAATTCGTAATTTAAACTCGATCAGCTTTAATAATATAGAATTATCAACGAAAAGGCGTTTATAAAAAAATCAACGATTTAATATTTTCTGGCTATCCCTAATCGCCCCAAATAAAAGAAACCTTGCCAAGGTGGAAGCAGAAACGCCAAAAGGAAACCAAGAAGTTGTTTGGTGTGTAAGGTGTAACACTGACATTTATACTAACAAATAAATCAAGGTAAGATAAACGTTGACTAACAGATTCTTAGTTCGTAATAATGCGTCTTTTCCGAGTCCAAGGTTTTAGTAGTGGAACCCTTAATTATTATTAATTTTTCTACCAACTAAGAAAGAAAACTTGAAAGTTTACTAATAAATTAGCTCGTGGAGTTAAGAGATTTGAAACAAACCCGCAGTAAAAAAACGAGTTAGACAACGAATGCTAGCTACTAAACTATTATACTATCGAGATATCGAAATAGCTAGCAATGGATGGGCTATTGAACTTAGCTGTCTTTAGAAACTGTAACATCCAGAGCCACGGTGCATCTTCAGGCTCTTTTCTGCCCGTGGCTTCAACATTAAAAAGGAGCGAATAATGTTCAGTTCAAGCGCCAGTACCCACGATTATCTACTGATGGAGTCAGACCTTACTTAAATACGGCTAAGTATACTAATCAACGAAATATCATGCATATATTCTTTTGCAGTGGGAAAACAAAATAGTGGCATTAATAGGGTATCAATTAGCATTTCAAAACAGTAAGCAACATATCGCATCATTAAGCTGTATAGTTGTAGAAATCGTAATCAAAATCCTGACACCAATGCCAGGCTGATCTATCAGTTATATAAGAATGCCTCAGAACGTTCTGAATTTTTTCCACGCTAGAATCATACACATACAAAAAATGTGTATGACTGCTTGATGGTCTCAAATAAAAATAAGTACAATTTTATTATTATTGAATAATAGTATATTATTTAACGAGCAAGTAATGATGGGCTATTAATATGAGGGTGACGAGCTGTCGCGAGTGTTGGAATTCAAATGAATGAGTAATAACCATTTACGTGCGAGTCAGTACTACACTGTTTCTACGACTCTTTTATACAGGGTCTTTCAAAAAACTTAGGAGACTTAGGAGTTTAGAAATATAATTTCCTTTAGTTCAAATTAACATACGAAGTGCGTATAGGTTATTTTGAACTTGTGCAATTTTATTCTGTTTTCTTTAAATAAAACATATACCCACACTAACAGTAATAAGACCACGACATGCATTTGTAAATTAAGCCCCATATCAGTATATACCGTTTCGTATTTTATGCGAAGTTTTTCGGCCAGAAGATTTAATGATGCTGTTTTAGCAGCTTCCAGGCATAATCTCTGGTGTTGTTCGAGGTTCATTTAATATAATTTTTAAATCACAACCTTTCTAGAAAGTTATAAAAATTCCCCGTTGCGATCTAAATTTGACAGGTTGATTGCAATGATGTTCGCGCTTTCGGCCAGGAAAGTGAATGGCCTATTCAAAATATTTCAATCTAAAATCGTTCTATGTGGTTGGTCTACAAAGGCAACGGATATTCTTGTGATTGGTCGCAGTTCATGAGTAATGCATCATTATCATTAACAGACGTGAATAATGAACACGGTTATCCTTATTCGCAAACGGAGTAGTAGAAAACTGTCTTAATAACAACATTGGATGACCTTTCATATATATCTAATAATACAAATAGCTACATTACCACTGCTTAAACATTATTGGATAATAACAGGACACAACAGATAAAGGGCCGAGGAAGACGCTCTTTTTATGCTTTGAAATTAGTAAAATAATTAAGACTAATTTTGGCACTTTCATACTTTTATTAAAAATTATTCCCTACAATCAGGTTGGTTGAGAGTTAATCAAGGGTAAGCTTTAAGTGGTAATGGATCCAGTTCTATCCTGCCAGGAAGGACTATTTTACCTGTGTAAGAATAGCTTCCCTGCAAATACGGTCTGCAAAAATTATTAAATTATCAATATAATTAATAACTGATACTGAGAGCAGACTGCAGCCATCTTCCTCTGAAATAGGACTGAATCCACCTACCTATCTCTAAAAATTCGAATTCATCTGTCGTTCGAGCCGCCGGATCAGTGGATCGGCGGTCGTGTTCCCGAGCAATCGTGACTAGCCGCCGGCTGCGCGGGGAATGGGAAGCACCGTTCCCACGCTGCTGCGCCGCACCCCTCTACCCGCCGCAAGGACGCCTTTCGCCTCTTCTTCTTTCCTCGTTTCTAGTGAGCCTAGAATTGGTTCAATCCGAAACCAGGAAGAGAACGAGGAATTCCTATCTGAAGACCATTAACAACATTTTAATTGTTATTCGGCATTTCTTGTGAAGGCAAATGACGTGGGTGCAATCGGTTACCTTTGAACGATGGAATAAAAGCGTATGCTGTATCAATTAGTTACTAAAGTTCAGCTTTTCGAGCACTATTTTTGCAGCAACTCAATGGCGACCATAATTTGTAGATCTAGATTTATAGTTTAGCAACCTTATTCCTAAATAATATTTGAATCCTGCAATTTCTTCACTTATACAAGCTGTCTAATATATACACTGTGGGCCAAATTAGTGGTTACCTTTTGGAAAAAATTGATAAATATTTATTTTTAGTCCAATTTTATTGGATTTTGGATATGTTATTGCTGCAATGTTTAGAAAGTATTTTGTATTTAATTTTATTTCCTTGCGAATAAAGTCCTTATAAATAACAACAACATGTAATTTTGTTTAGATGAAACGAGATCAATTATCATATAAAAAAAAATTATTTAACAACATAAAGACGATGCAGATGAATAAGCTTGAAATGTTAAAGTCAATGCAGTTAGTAGATCTGACAGGTCAAGACAAGTGGTTCAAGCTAAGGACGCCATAAAAATTTCCTAATTTGCTATTTATTCAAGTATTAATTACATCAAACTGTCCTCCTTTTTGGTCAACATAGAGGGAAGGTCGTGTCAATATTTGACGATGCTTTTAAAGATACCTTATCAAGCGCAACGTACTAATATTTAAAAAAAAAAATATCCATTATACAATAAGATCATATATTTCAAAACTGTCAAAACTGTTTCAAAAATGTAAGATATTTATAAAGCAGCATCCCGATATTTATTTTTTGAAATGAAAACTTTTTTAGCGCCGTTAGAATGGGAATGATTAAGATTCGATGATACGGAGACGAGGAAACGAAAAAGCGACACCAATAAAAGGATATAGATCTATAGGATGTAGCCTGCGAGAGAATGAGATAGAACACAGTTATACAGTTTTTACATATTTGTTAAGAGTAAAAAAGTAAAAATAGTTCTCCTACGATCACTGAAGTTATGCACCGTCGTCGGGCGTGGTTAGTACTTCTATCGCGTGTGGACTGCATATATGATTTTTTTTGTTTTTAGCGACAAGGGGGAAGTTACAGTTTCAATATGCAAACAACAATATATAGATAAGTTCTTAAGCATATTTTAATGACCAGAAAGTTATAAAGAACTGAAAAGTAATTCCATAACCACATTACAGTTAAAAGCAAATACAGTATATTATTTAACGAGCCTAAAAGCATGCTATAATAAACCAAGATGGTTATTACACGAGCCGCTTGCGACGAGTGTTTTGATCAGAGTGTATTATTGTTCATTATACGTGAATCAAATAATATACTTTACCTATAACCATCCTTAAACACACAAAATACCTAATTAGAAAGCGAAATTTTACTATTTACGCCAACCGAGATGTCGACACATACCTATATTGACATTTTTTGTTTTCATAGTAGAGGCCCTCGGGTTGACTCTCAGGTCATAATTGCACTCGTTGTTTTATGAGTAAATATAATTGCACTTGTTATATTATGAATATTACTATCGTAAGTATTATGCGTCTATTATTAAATGGTTTTAGATAAAACTACTAAAACAATTAGAACGAAGGATTGCATAGACAAATCAGAGGCAACAAAGCAGCTACAATATATAATTCAGTTTTTCAGTAGTGTCCAGATTTTACGCATTGTTAAAAATGCACAAGCCAACCCTTAGTAAATTTCACACTAAAATATTAACATCAGCTTATGAAAGCTTTTGTGTCAAGGATGCGTCCACATTAAGTAATTTTATTAATAACTACTAGCTTTCAGATAATACGTAAACGTAAGCGTAGATTCTGTTCCTCTATTTACAGATTTGTCATACGAGGCCATTCTAAAATGTTTATTTTTTCTTTAAATTACGTTAACTTTAACAACAAGCATCTCAAATGTTTGGAACTCTTATGGAGTCCACCATATAACGCGTTATGGTCAATTTTGTGCTGGAAGACCTTGTGCGGTATACATTGGAAACGCGCCATTTCACATTCCGTTTGTTAACGAGATTTGTTAATGACTTAACTCTCTCTGTTTCGAAGGCTAGGTCTGAAGATCCTGTGGATGTATATAACGCCTACAATAGATATCCACTTTACAGTCAAGAATGGATCGAACAACAATTTGCTTTTCTTTGATATGAGGCTAGGTGGAACAGAAGACAAGATTTTGAAAACCCGGTGTTATCAGAAACTAAGGTTTATAGGTTATCATTCGTACTACCAACGTAGATGAAACTATTTAATAAATGTTATAAAGAGGAGGGTCATCAGCCTATCCTACAAAGATTTTCAAAAAGAAAGTTTGGATAAACTTAAAGAAATATTCCTGGAACGCTTATGTGCGTTATACATTTCATCTTGAATAAAACACAATCAGAACACTTATTCAACATCCCACAGGTAATAACACACTCACAACAGACTCCATTATACAAACCTACACAAGATTTCTTAACACCTATTACAACCCATATGAAACCAGAACAAGAAGGCAACTGAAAGTATTTTGTTGAACAACATGGGTCAAGGTTAATTTTTTTTAAACCCAACGAAAACAGTGTCAGAATTCATACCGAAACGAAACCATCATATTCTGTAAAAGAATATGATGTTGGGTTAAGAATATCTATAATAGCAATGGAGCAAATTCTGAGGTCAACATTCACAAGAGGAGATTATCATGGGGAGGATGAATACAACATATAGCACAGTGGAACTATCTAGGGAAAAGTAGCCTATTAAAAATTGAAGAAGGGTCACTGCAGGTATAGCTGCAATTTGGGTCAAAAGCTCTATTGTGGGACCGGATTGGCTAAATCCCTAGACACAAAAAAGGCCTTGTGTAGTGGACAGTGTCATTAACGAAGCTTGTCACCAGGTCTTGCGCATGTCTTGGTACCATGGTCAATTTAATATGATTAAAATAGTGTTAACTCTGGCAAAAAGATCATATTGTTACGGCTAGCCTAACAACCATCCGAACGTTTTTGTGTTACCCTATAAAACTAGCCGCCGCCGTGCCGCTCGCTTCCCTGTCTGTATGACTCATCGCCCGGCCGGTCGCGAAGTTTCAGGATCGCTGGAATTGTCTCGATGGCCTCGTCGAGATCATATAGAGTGGCCTCGGAATACTTCCCGAATATTCGTGATGGATTGGAGATTATATATAAGCAGACCTAAGGCCAATGTTAGTCAGTCGGTTAGTTAGTTCAGTTCAGTTAGTCATTGAGTGTTGAATAGATATTAGTTGTAAAGTTATAAGAGTAGTTTAGAGTGTTAAATTGTATACAGTGGTAGTGAATAAAGAGAGTAGTGTTGAAAATAGCAAAGTTGTAATTCTGTGAAGAACCCACGGGAAAAACGTAACAATATTATGACAAGATCATTCTAAAGGGTTGCAAATCCAGCGCCAACATGAGAACTGGTGCGTGATACGCATCAAACGATATGTAGATCACACTAATAAGATTATCAAAGGTGCATATGAGAAAGAGAAGGCTACAGTTCTTAGTTAGTCTTAATTTTGACAGCGATTCATATGATTTGCCATTTTGCCGCTTGTTCACTACTGGTAACGAGATATCAAAAAATAACAGGCTATAAATGGATACACAACAGCAATATAGAACCAATAATAAGGTTTTAGATATTTTCATACCAACAAGTGTATGGGATTTCTTAATTAATTTCACAAAAACCTGCTGCATAAACAAACTGTGTTGACATAGTCGAATATCAGTTGACAAGGGACTAAACGGGCTAAAAATATGTGCTAAACATTTTCACAATACAACTGAAATTGTCGTTATGCGATACTGATAGGAAACTCATTTGTCCAATTTAATATTTAATTAGTTATACGTTGGGAACTGAGATATGTGCAGGGTGGCCCGTTTAAGAGGGGCCTATACCTTATCCCGAAAACTACGGAGGTGGAAAAAAATTGAATACAAAAGTTATTCCTAGTAAAATGATCTTTATTTTTTTTTGTGTTGTTTTAATCGTCACTTCTTTATATACAGGATGGTCAAAGAAAGTTACACTTTTTTAAGTGAAACACCCAATATTTTATTAAATTTTTTGGATTCTACTTAAAATTCTAAGCATATTTGATGTATGATGTTATACCTCTAGAGTTAGTTGTTCCACAGCTATAAACAGTTGAAAGTCGGTACTTTGACTACTTTTCGCCTTGGTAGCAAGAAGACCATTAGAGATGGAGTAAAATTAATTTCACATTCTTATGTAACCCCCGTAGTTTTCGAGATAAGTTATAGGCCCCTCTTAAACGGGCCACATATCGTACGTAATCACAGATCTCTCCTAGATATGTGTAACACATACTTTCAATTATATATTGAATTTAACTTTGTAAAAAAACTATCATTAAAAAAAGTAATCAATATTAGAGATACGGAGCACAATCCCCTACACGATGTCGCACAATTCTAAAACGACAAAAAAAAAACGCTAAAACATCATATTAATATCTCCTATGTTGAACCTATTTTGCTTTAATTTTCATTTTTATTTTTTATGTTAATCGCATATACATAGATTTGACGTAAATATTAAAGAAGTCAACAG
This sequence comes from Pissodes strobi, assembly GCA_016904865.1. NCBI lineage: Eukaryota > Metazoa > Arthropoda > Insecta > Coleoptera > Curculionidae > Pissodes > Pissodes strobi. Next base: position 1,477 of record MU182018.1, on the reverse strand, counting down.
TCAAATAGACAATAAACCTAAAAGCCTTTAAGACGACGACGGCGACGATTTGTACTTTCAAACATTGAAACCGAAAACTAATTGTATTCTCATATTTAATTCCTAAGACTAAAAATCTAGAAAGACGTAATTTTAAAGTTTCATATAAAAATGGATACAGAAAATTCATATATTCACTGTATAACACATGGGAACGTTTTTATGAACACAATATTGTACTTATGATTAAAAATAATAATCCCAGAGTGAATAAATACCTGGCAAATCTTTCTTTATCTTGAATATTGTCGTCCTCCATCCTTGCGTATTTGCTACCACTTGGGTCGTCTTCATCTGACCTGAAAATAAGAAAAAAGTTATTTCTACAATCCCTAATCCTGATTAACTAGTAGCAAAACAACCTGAATTTATGAATGCCTATGTCTTAAAATGAATAAAACAAAGATGTGTATACCAAATTTGCACAAATTACCAGTTCTGTTTTCTCAATTAGTCGTATTCGATAAAAACAAACACTTTTTCACATTTGTGCTCTTTTAAGAAGCTTATCGCACACATGTAGAACGGAATGGGTGTAAGAATTAAAATCAATTTGTATAAAACACGTTTCCACATTACTCAAGCAAATGAAGACCTAACTTTACCAAGTGTTTTAATATTTGCTGCCACAGCGAGCTTTATTTTTGCAGCACGCTCGCATTCATCAGACAATTGAATATACCTGTACTATAGAATAGAATACTGCCGGGTAGTTTAGTACTAAGTGTCTGCACCAGCATTTATGAACTGATAACATTGGCATTAATAATAACTGATTTATCCTTGAATTTAAAAACTATATATCATCTTGACACATCTGGCTCGGGGAGACATTAATAAAGAGGAAAAACTAATTGAAAACCTGGACCAAAATAACATTTTTAATATATGTTCAAAACGTTTATAAAGAAAAATTGTCTAGAAACGTCAATTTGTTCAATATTTCTTAACTTTTTGTGGTGCAATATATACATAATATGCTTGTATTAAGTGTATGTAATTTCATATACATATTGTGCGTACATATGTTCATAATATACGCAACATGTACATAAATGTTTAAATGTGTATATTCTCATATAATATGTATTATGTCCATATTTGCATATAATTTAAGTTTTCTTCTTACTTTTCAATCTCTGTATTCAGTTTCATTCATATTGTTTTAAATATTTTTATGTGGTATCTTGTATGTATACGATTTAGTAAAACTGTTAAATAATGAAACTGTTTTGATAAAACAGATTATGTACATACTTTTCTAAAAATGTAGTAAACACCGCTCGTCTCAATAACTCGAAGTCTCGATAAGTCGAATTTTTTTTCCGGCAAAAGCCGCTTCGAGTTATCGAAGTTCTACTGTACTAACAATTCCACAACATAACAGTGAAACTTTTAAGTTCTACTAAAAGGGCTTTACCTCTGACGAAATATCGGT
>MU182017.1:699169-714200 GCA_016904865.1 Pissodes strobi | reverse complement strand
CGAGTGCAATAATTCTGTTTCGGTATTGTGGATAAAACTCCGTTTTAATTCGGTATAATTGCTTAAGGTCCAAAGTTAACTGATGTCATTCATGTATACAGTACATGGACATTAGGATACCCAACTGAATATAACGTTCCTAATGACACTTAATCCCTTTTTTAACTATTTCAACCGTGTATCAATGTGTTGCAAATATGATTCGCGCCACTGGAGTGCGCTTCCCCTGATGTTATAGTTTTGCAAGTTTGCCAAGAGAAACTCATGCTGTATGCAATCATACGCTTTAGAAAGACCCAGGAAAATTCCTAATGTACGCCTTTTTACCTCCAGGTTTTCAATCACCGCAGTTCCAATGCATTTCCTTTCCAGATAGTCATAGTATGACACAAAGAAACTCTGCTACACATTGCCGCCCCAAAATTTTTTGACATAGACGCCAGTAAACTTATTGGCCTTTGATTTGAACATGATTTTCTTTGGTATATTTTTTGTCATATTGGCACACCTGCTTGAACATTTCTGGCAACACCCAATGCATCTATGGGAGGGTTAACGGAAGAACCAACTTGTTTTTTGAATATTCTTCATGAATTTGTTAATTTAAATATAAAGAATATATATTATGATATTTAGTGTATTTAGCTAAGGTCCTGTGTAAGAGTTACACATTCTTCGTAGTTGGATATTATTGATCGCCCACGTATTATTAATGTGTTAAGTTCTGCTACAAGCATAGCAATATAAATATGCATAAAATATTTTGATTGTATGAAAATATTCGCGAAATTTTAATTTCCATATATTAGTTAGTACCTCAGTAGTTCGGCCAATGAATTCAGTGTCAGCGTATTAAAACAATGTACCAAAATTTGCAATATTTACATATACTTTTATGTATAAGTAATTAGGTTAGAGGGTTCAATAGGCAAACATTCACAGGACTGACGAAATTTCGCATACGATTAAAACTTATATGCAAAGTTTTTCGATGACGATGCAACTGTGCCAGGACTGTACGTATCTCAAAATATGACAGCATGGACTAATATTATAGGCAGTATTTTCATATTTATTTATTTATTTATTTATGTAGGATAAAAACAGGTAAAGAAGGCCCAATACAGCATCCACTTATGTACTAAAATAAGTCATAACGATAATAACCTAAAATACCGAAACAATTATCTAAAGAAAAAGACAAATTTTCAAGGTTTTAAAATACCAAAAGAACTAAAATTTAAAAATCAACTATAAACTTGCTTATATTATTAAAGCGCCCTGGGACTAAAAAAAGAAATCCGTCAGATCAAATAATAGAAATTAGCTAATCTCATCATTCTACCACACAGGGGAAAACTGAGAACTATTTGTGTGCCTAAACGATATATGAAAGAGACAATTATGCCTGAATTACTGTGGTGAAATGTTAAAAGTTATTAATCCAAGTAAATCCGGAGAATTTACTTAATTATTGAGAATTTTATTTAAAAACACAATGTCCGAAAGCTTTCTCCTGTTTTCCGGAGTTAGTAAACCAAAGTGAGTTCGTAGGTCATTAATACTGATTGTATCAATATTCAGATTCAGTTTATAAGACAAACATTTTAAAAACTTATTGTGTACACTTTTTATTCTATTTTCATAAATGAAGCAAATGGGACTCTATATTATGCAAGCAAAGTCCAATTTGCTATAAAGCAAAAGCATAGTAAAGTAAAAGATATGACTTTGCATTCTCTAAATATTTAGCTTGTCTATTAACAACCCCCAAAAATTGGGCACTATTTCTCTGAATTTGGATGAGTCCCAACTGACCACCCCTTCCCCCCCCCCTAGAAAAAAATAAGATTCTGTCCCTGTATGTAGAACGCCATTGCTTATTTTTTTATAATTCTTTTGTCGCACAAAAATATAAGGAGTTTATTTGTCCAACTTGAACAACTCTGAACAATGAAATCTAAAAATCTGCATATTTTTAGATACGATCAAATGCTTTCAAAAAACACGGCGGTTGCTTTCTCTTTACAGCCAGAAGTCTGCTTCTACTTATAGGCCACAGGCCATAACTTGTTCATTACTTAGATACCCATGAATTTAACTTATAATATATTTTTTTTATCCGATCGGACGAAAAACGACACCTTTCCGATGTGTTTTCTCACCGCAAAAGTCATGATTCCAGTATATTGTATTCGTTGCTTGGCAACATGCAATAACTGTACAAGAATAGAAAATAACTGTCCGGGAATATAACATTCCCGTCCTAGGCCGGGAATGTAACATTTCTATTCTATCCAAACGCCTTGTTTGTCAGATCTGACGTTTATCAAAAGCAACATTTAAATGCTATTTCCGTAGTTACCTAATAAATTTCAAGCTCGCTCGATTCAAAACTTGATATTATGTTGAGTTTAAATTTAAAACACCGTTTTTATTTAGAGTAAGATTTGGCTTTATTTTTATAAGTACGTATTCTAATTAATTTCGATCGGATAAAAAATAGTATGTGCAACTCGTAGGAAAAGCACATTCCTGGACTCCTGTGTTGCTGGCCTCGGCTGCGCCTCATCGAGCAATTACCACAGTCGTCCAGGAATGTTTTGCTTTTCCTCCTAGTTACACAATATACTATTACATCATTTACTTTATAAATATAAAAATTCTGTTTTTGTTCTACCAAAGTTTTTTGTCCAGCTTTGAGTTGAACCACGAAATCTATAAGTTTTTTGGTAGGGTCAAATGCCTTCACAAAAACAAAAAACGTAGCTGCTGTCTTTTTATAGTGAGTAGTACCAAAGAATATTCTACTATATTCTTTGGTAGTACCTAAAAGCCTCTTCTACAGGCCACAAACCATAATTAGTTCGTTATTTGGTTCGCTCACAATATATTTCATCCCTCTCTTCCTTAATATACAAATTTTGTTTTCGTATAACCACATAAAGAATAAGTAGTTTATTTTTTGTGCTACTTTCAGTTTACTCACGAAATCTATAAGTATTTAGTTCCGATCAAATGCCTTCAAGCAATCAAAAAACCTGGCGGCTGCTTTCTTTTTACAGCCCACATGCTATAATTCGTTCCTTACTAGACACCTATGAATTTAACCCAGATTATTTCTCATCCCTTTCTCTATTAATATAAATAATGCCCCCCATAAGCAATTCAATAACATTAAATTACTTCTTGTGTCGGACCAACCGAGGTTCAAACTTTCGTGATGGAAACCATTAGGAAGAACGTGCCGTAAAATACTGGCCGAATTATGTTTTTAAATTTGCTATTATTACGATGATAGGGCGGATAAATTGCTTTTACGTTTATTTCGATAGTAGTGACTCAAACAGAGGTGGAGCGAACTAAGATTTTATTGGCGGGATATTTAAATTTAAGCTTGTACTTTACAAATAGTAAGTTGAAATTGCCCACAACATTCAGTTGAAAATAACTAGTAGTGTATACGTACATTAATTAAATATAGAATATACATAGTATTTTTTATATATAAAAAAAGAGAAAGTATTTAGAATTGTTAGTTACAAATTCAGATTCTTATCCGGTAATCTGCGCCAAATGAAGGACCATAAATCAGAAGGAAGATAACCGTAGGTTGAAGTTTTGTACGGTAAGTCAAAGTTAAAGTAAAATAGCGATATTGTCCAAAATAGAAAATCCTTATAGACAAAGTAATAAACAATAAACAATAAATACGGAATAATTCCAGATAAGTAGTCTTGGCAATCTAAAGGCCAGTAAAATTTAGACCAAAATTAGAAATATCAACCAATCAACAGTTTTTAATACAGTTTTTAAAAGATACATAATCAAAACAATAAACAGTTGAAGTGAAACTTTACACATAACAGTCTCAATTAAGTTTTCAGAATAATCATTAGAAAAAATATATAAAACACTAATATATTTGAATATCTGCATACATATATTTTTCCGATCCGTCTGGTAACTTTCTGGAGAAATCAGACAAAGGATTTTTAGCGGCTATATCTTCATTGCCTTCATTTTCACCGTTAGGAAAATATGTTTTTCAGTTTGTTCTCATATTAGTAATTAACAAATTTATCAATTTCTTTTCTTACTCATTCAGGTGCTGCAAGCTCATTAACTGATATTACTGTGGCCGGAAGGCTTTCTAAACGATTTCCTAAAAGTCTACGATTAATGATGCATTTGAAATTGTTCCATACTAAAAAAGGGCCATACATGAAATTGTTTGAAAATCTTCGTCTAATTGATTCGACTGTTGATCTAACAATATGTATGTTTTAGTCATGTATTTTCATGTTTTCCTTCCAAATAAGGGTTCTAAAATTACTAATTCTATCTATCTATTTTGGTTGTAAGTACCTGTATAATAGCCCAATACCACCAAAAAAAAATTTTTTTTTTCGAGGATGGTAATTTTGTATAGCACAGCTGATCACTTGACGAGAATCTACGCCAAGAGGTCACTTTATGAATGATGATGCCTTTTATGCATGGTGAGATTGATGAGCTAGTTGAATCTAAACTTCTCTCCATTTCGAGTTTTGACATTAACAAGTCTTGTCAGTCTGTGTAATATATTAAGTCGAATAATCATCTGCCTAACTGCCAAATTATAAACATATCAATTAATTATTACATAACTATGTATTATGCCGGTCTGCATCCTATAATCTCTTTTGAAGCAGGTATTTCCTTCGACGGCTTAGCTCAGTTGGGGCGCTCGCTTAGTATGCAAGAGGTACCCGGATCAATGCCCGAACTTATTTTGTTTAATTTTATTTAGTTTTTAATATCGCTTCGTTGAAATGTTTACTTCTGGTCGATTTATCACTATTCATCGAATAAATAAAGCCCCTAACAGCAACTCCATCTCTCATTTATGTGGTATTACTACAAATCTAGGAGCCTAATCAAGACAATAAAATTGCAATTATACAAACGTGGAATGTTTCTGTATGCATGCCCTTTAATGAAGCTGAATAAGCATAATGTTTATTCCCACAGCGCGACATAACATCTACTCTGCAACCACTAGGCTAATAAAGCAACTTAAATGAGAAATTAAAGTCCTATTTAGGGTATAAAACTGAACAATGTGCCGTGCAAGTTTTGACCTAATTAATTTAGCCTTTAAACGAATTTTCCCTTCTCTGGAAGTAACATTTTTCTATGGAAACTGTGCCTGTTGCTAACTAACTTGAAAGGTTCAATTATTTTTTCGCAAAGTTAATTTTTAGATGTTAGCAAAAAAATTTTGTTTTTTGAAATTTATTTGCATATAATACAGTCTAAGTCAAAGTAATCATTGCGGAATTTGTGGTAGGAATGTAGTTGTTGCCAGATTTTTTCTTTTTCCTGAAATAGTGGTAGGTAGATTTTTTTTAATGGCAGACCCTGTATATTTTTCCCAATTCAGATAGGGAATTATTTTACGATTTCAACGATATAACACTTGATTTTAAATATAGCTTATTTCTCGCTTATTTAAATGTAAAGCCTTAAATATTTTACTTCAGTTATGAATTCTACAGAAAGTTACTGGAAAACTTTTGGGCAAAAATTCATTTAAAATTTTTTTTTTGCGCTAAGGCGCTATCTGCATAAACTATTTCCTCGGATATCGATAGATTTATTCAGTGGCTCCCCTTCGCTCTTCTGATTTGACCTCCACGGACTTTCTTATGCGGCCGTACTTAAAATGTTGTGAATAGGACTAAATCAAATAATTTAGAAGAGCTTTGCGACAGAAATGAAGCTGAAATAAGAATAAGAATTCTTAACAATGTTTTAAACGGTTTGACCAAACGTCTTCCATCTGCCAGAAAGTTATCGCTCAACGTTTTTCAAAAACTAACAAAGATGTAGGGGGACTCAGTTTGGGCAGAGCCACCATAGATACTTCAGGTCGCAATGGTGGACAGGCCGTTCTGGAAAACTCCCAAAAATATCTAATCTAGTCTGGTAAAACATGTATTTAATTCTCAGCATATGACATATTTTTCATAACTTTTAAGGGGCTTAACTTTTTACACTACAAGAAACCTGGCAGTTTTCTGGTGGTAGTTATTATCATTTAAAACTTGTTGAATTGCCCTTAACTCATCCAGAATATTTTAATGATGTTCATTCATCCTGTTATTCCTCTTCCACGATAAAATACTACTATAGTTGAAGGTCGATTTTTATTAAAAATAGCCCGGAAAACGGTCTTCTGGTATGAGTAATGAATTCTTATTCGATGTTCATGATACTGGTCCCATTTGGCAAATGGGAATCAATAGCAGTCGCAATAAAGTTAATTTTTGTATATTTTTATAGCTTCTGTGATAACGAATACTAAATTCTGTTGTCACGTTAATGGAAGTATTTGGAAATTTTTGTGTAAATGTTACGCTTTCTCATCGAGTGATCGATGGTATTAGAGAGCAACTTTAGCTCTCGTGTCAATCGGCACCTTCCAAAACCTACATTCAAAATATGTCTTAAGCAACTAGTTACATGAAAACAGAGTATGAATCAGATACTGTAGATATCAGCTTGTAAATAAAATATTTTGTTATTTACACTGCTGTTAGAATTCGTGATACAAGCACGAGAAGAAAGGAATTGAATAAGCTAGGGATACCTGTGGCGCAAACATTGTTGTATAAATATATTTTTGAGAATATGCGTATAAATATATTTTCAGAATATGCGTATAAATTTTATTTATTTTTTCTACGAGCGTGCGCAAAATAGGTACTTTGCGCACTCACTTGGGAGCGCAAAATTTAATTTTGCGCGGACAAGGAGTAATTTTGCGCACTAGTGCTGACAAGGTTTAATTTTAACAAACAAAGTACCATTAACAATATTTATACACCAGTAAATACGATTCTATGACATTTGCTGTCAGTGTCATACAAATTAATTTGTTAATCTTTGTCCATTATTTTAACTACATCTAAAAAAGTCCAAGCCCAGATTTTATAAAAAGTAAAATGGAAAACATTGAAGCAGAAGAGAACGAGGAAATACCGGTACCTACATATTTTAGACAAAGCCGCCGCGCCGCGCCGCCGCCGGTGCCGGTGCCAGCAATAGTCTGATACCCCAAAGGTCGTCCCAAAAATATGAAAAGCAATATGCAGAATTTAGCAAGTGGTGTGATATAAATAAAGTGAAGTCCTTTAAAGAAGAAGTATTCTTAGCCCAGTTGTCGGAACAGTTTAAAAAATATAAGCCCCCAACGGTATGGTCCAAGTAGTCGGTGCTGAAAAAAGGCGGTCAATTTAAAATATTTTCCAATGTTTTCAGCGTCGAGACCCACCATAACAATGTTCTAAATGCACCAGATATTGCTGAAAATCGTTTACAAGAAAATGTTATTCCATCTTCAACTGGCACCGACGACGGAACCTGCAAAAACAACACAAAACAAGTAATATTACTCTCCATTGAAGAAACCGCATCTTCAGCATTAACATTGCGTAATGCTTCACAATGTTTCCTTACTTTTAATATCGTTAATAATAATTAAATAAAATAATTAGTTTCTGTTAGTTGTTGCTTAATATTTTGTTTTCAATACCATTTTTCAAATTGATTGTCTCATTTTTTGTTTTTATAAATGTGCTCGCTCGTAGAAAAAATAATGTTCCTAACTCTTGCGCAAAGTATTTTGTTCGCACTCGACTGCTGCCCGAACTCCGCTTCGCGTCGTTCGGTCAACTGCAAGCAGCGTGCGAACAAGACTTACTTTGCGCACTAGTTAGGAAATATACTATTTCAGAATATGCGTCAAATGCCATATAATCAACTCTGGAACAGATTTGCATTTGGCGCTTTTCAAAGTTTTATTTGAATTATTTGAAATTCATGCAAGATTCAGGACAAATTGGATTCACCGCTTTCTCTCTTGCAGCCGTTTCCCCCTCTGAGCCGAATTTGCATTTTAAATTGTGTTTAAAGACGGAATAGATAAGCAAATATGAAACATTAAAATTATCTGTAGCATTCGGCTACATTAAAAATCGATAATGACAAAAAATATAGTTTTAGTGATCTTAAATAAGGAGAGGAACATTTTCTTGATTTTTAGGTTTACTTTTTAATTGCTATTGTTACTGCCTACATTGTGAAACATCATTACAAAATGTATCTACACAAGATAAAAAAATATTCGGTCAGTCCCTTCAGGAGATATTTATTTTCAATTTCAATTTCAAGCAAATCTTTTCTTTAAAATATTCATCACTGTTACACGAGATTTACAATGTGTAAAATAAATGGTAACGTATGACAAACCCACAAATATACGCTTGGTCCATAATGCTAGAATTTCAGATTTATTTCCACATTGCAAAATGTTTGTTTATTGTTCAACAGAAATAAAGCTTGGTCGCAGATATTCTGGAATTCTTCGGTTATCCTATTTATGAGTTCTTAAATATTTCTGAGCGAATTCGTTCACGTTTTCAAATAAATGCTCCAAAACGGAGATTCATATCTGAGGGTCAGACTAGCCATACTTGACCATCTCTCATACAATTTCATCTCTGTGAACATCTTTGATCTAACCCGGCAATCATGTAGTCATGTTGGGCATAAATTTTGTTGGACTTTGTTGTTCTAATTACTGTTTGCTACCAGTCCTACACTGAGCCACAAATCTCAGAAACATGCATCTTTATTACATGCATCTTTGTTAAATTTGGATCAGTCTTGTATTTCCTCGAATAATAGCTCACAAAATCAAATGTCCAGCTTTGCCGAACATCGACTATTTATATATTTTGCTTTATTCAAATATATGGTGCGGACTTTAATTGTGACACGTTATAAGGTCTGCCTTATCAATCTATCGCCCAAGATATTTATCATTTAAAGATTCCCTTGCTGTTACTGGATAGTGCGTTGGGGCATATCTTGTTGGAAAACACCTCTTGTGTGTAAAGAAGATTTACATTTCATAAATTTGTGATGCAGCTATGCCATTCTGAAGTGAACACTAACTTTCGGCGAGTATCGTTACAGTTAAGTAAACAAACCTAACAGCAACGATACTTGTCGAAAGTTAGTGTTCTCTGTAGCATGGGATAGCTTCGTGCTCTTGTCCGGATAAATCTGAAATTGTTTACACATACAGGCCCTTTGTATTTCATAAGCCATACATTTAAGCAGCTTTCAGTAAAAAAATGAGCCTCGCTTTTTACACTTTCAAAAAAACCTGCCATTGTTCTGACGGTAGTTATTATTATTTAAAACTTGTTCAGTTGCCGATAACTCATTCAGCATCTGATGATGCTCATTCATCCTATTTTTCCTCGTTCATGATAAATTACTTCTAGTTGAAAGTGGATTTTATTAAAAGTAGCTCGACAAGGGTCTTCTGGTATGATTAATGCATTTTTATTCGATGTACAGGATACTGCGCGTGTTTTTCTTTCAAAACTCTCTATACCTAAGTTGCAAACCCTTTTTGATAAAAGAGTAGAAATTACAGTGACAATAAAGTAAATATTTGTATATTTTTATAGCTTTTGTGACAACGAATACTAGATTCCGTTGTCAGGATAATGGAAGTACACATCTTTGGAAGGAAGAACCATCAGGATTTCAAAATTTATCAGAGGGAAATAGATTTGAAATAAGCGAATAATTTTATTGCGACAGCTTTTTAGTTATTAACCGACGAAATGTGACACTTAGGGTTGGGCTATCCCATATATAGTAAATGCAGTGTGAACGACTTTGGAATAAAATCATTGCATATTCTAAATCAATACCGAAATCGAAAAAAAAATCTAGGAACGTTAGGCTTTCTCATCGAATGATCAATGATGTAAGACATCAACTTTAGCTCTCGTGTCAAACGGCACCTTCCAGAGTCTACATTCAAAATGGGTTTTAAGCCACTAGTTGCATAAAAATCAAGTATCATAGATATATATCATTCATAATCAGCCCATTCGCGTCCACTGTTGGACATAAGCCTCTCGTAAATTATGCCACTCCAATCTATTTTGCGCTGTTTGCATCTAGTTTGGCCTGATACGTCTAATATCATCCGTTCATCTACTTGGTGGCCGCCCTCTGTTTCGATAAATCTCGTGCCGGGGTCTCCACTCCAGGTTTTTTCTAGTCCATCGGCCATCAGATGTCCTTGCAATATGTCGCGCCCAATTCCATTTTAGTTGGGTTATCCTTCTTACTGCATTCGCAAGCCAGTCCTTCTCCTGATCTCTGCATTTCGAACTCTATCTCTCAGGGAGATCCCCAACATTGCGCGTTCAATTGCTCGCTGCGTAATTTATATTTTGTTGATAGTTTTTTTAGTTAATGTTAGGGTCTCAGTGGCATAGGTCAGGACAGCCAGAATACACTGATCAAAGACCTTTTTCTTTAGACACGTTGGTATGTCCGATTTAAATATTTCTTTTAGGTTCCCAAATGCAGCCCAAGTAAAACCTATTCTTCGCTGGAGCTCAGTTGTCTGGTTATCTCTACTCAAGCGGATGCCATGTTCAAGGTATTTCTAAGAGGACACTTGCTCGATCTCTTGTCCATCTAAATAAATCCCGCCGGTAATTACGAGGTTAGTAATAAACTGAGATTTCGAAGTATTTATTTTTAAGCCGACCTTCTCTGATGTTTGTTGTAGGTTTTCAAGCATATATGCCGCTTTGTCAGCTATATCTGAGACTAACACAATATCATCTGCGAATCTTAGGTGATTCAGATCTTCATCTTTGATATTTATTCCAAGTTATATCTTTAAACATATATTCGAGCAGGTTTGTGAATAGTTTTGGAGATACAGTATCGCCTTGTCAAACTCCACGCTCGATTGCAAACTTGTCTGTGTCTTCGTGCAATCTAACACATGAAGTTGCTGTTTCATAAACATTTTTGATAATATTAATATATCGGTGATCTATTCTACAATCAGCACAAGCCACCAGCAAATATTAGGATAAGTGGTTTATTGTATTCAACACATTTTTCAATGAGAGATTTAACAACCTGCAGATGGTCGTTTGTTCCGTAACCACGACGAAAGCCAGCCTGCTCCTTTGGTTGGTAGCTATCAAGTTTGATTATGAGTCTTTTCGTTATTATTTTCATTAAGAGTTTGTAGATGTATGATAGGAGATTGATGGGTCGGTAATTTTGTAAACTAGCAATATTCCTTTTTTTATGCATGACGACTATTACAGCGTTATGCCATTGCGAGGGTGTGGTGCCTTTTAAGAGGCATTTATTAAGAAGTTTTTGAATGATAGGTATCAAAGTTTCATTGCCCTCCTTAATAGATTCAATGACTATGTTGTCATCTCCTGGTGATCTGTTGCTTTTCATTTCTGCAAGCGAAGTTGTTATTTCGTCGTAGGATATATCTGGAATATCTTCAGATCCAACAGTCTGAATTTTTGGTTTTGGGGGAGCATTAAGAAAGGGCCTGTCTACTTTTTATAAAGTTCTCTGTAAAATTCTTCAGCAATGTTTGGGATTTCCGCTCTATCTGTTCTAACGTTTCCGTTCTTATCTGTGAGTTTGCAGATGTTTTTTTTACCCTCTTTACGGTGTCTCCTAAGTACCTTCAAGCTCTTGTTGTCTTCAATAACATGGGATATCTGTTCTTTCTTATATTTCCGGATATTATTTCTGATAGAGTTGGACATGTCTTTGAGTTGCCTCCGTGCTGCATTGTTAGTTGTGTACTTATCCCGCATGTCTCTTTTCCTGTTCATAAGGTTTTTCGTATTCTGACTTAGTTTATTTTCACGGGCTTTCGCTTTTACGCAGTGGTTTCTTTAAGTTTCATTTAGAATATTATTTATTTGCGTATTTAGTTCGTCTACATCAATCTCGTTCTCCATTTGTTCTTCCATATTTTGCAAATTTATTTTTATTTCCTGCTGATATGCTTCTGTGTCCCCTACTGGAGTCCATTTTGTACTAAGAGCGTGTGCAACCATCCTTCCTCTCTCCTTTCGAGTATTTATTCTGATTGTAGCCCTAACGAGTCGAGGTGGACGATGTTCTTTTTATCAGATACGATGTAATCAATTTCGTTTTTCGTCCTACCGTCAGGGTTTGCCCAGGTCCATCTGCGATGTGGGGCCTTTTTAAAGAAAGAGTTCATGGTATAAAGTTTGTATCGCAGAAGAAATCCCAAAAGCATATCTCCCCTGTGATTTCTCTCTCCACACCTGAACGCCCCGATGGCATACTCCACATCATCGGTTTTGGAGCCAAGCTTGGCGTTGAAGTACCCCGTAGCGATCGTAAACTGAGTTGTACCCTGCTCCATTGCTACCAAAATATCATTGTACAAGACCTCCACAGCGTCATAGTCATGGTCGGTGGTTGGCGCATATACCTGTATGACCTTGATACTATGTTTATGGTTTAATTTTATTGTCAAATAGATAACTCTTGAACCCGCACTACTAATTTTTGCTATTCGGTGTTTATGATTTTTGTGCACTAAGAATCCCCCCCCGTGTGAGCTGTTTCTCTTCTCCTCTATGGTACAGTATGTGGCCTGACTTGGGTAATCTCATTTTCTTCCTTTCTACGCACTTCACTGAGTCCTATGGCATCCCGTTTGATGGTCTTTAACTCTTCCTCCAGCTCGATAACTTTTTGTTCTGCCAAGAGAGTTTTTATATTGTACGTGACTATTAGCAGTGTTCGTCTTCTATGGTGGCCGGATCCTACCCGGTGACTCTTAGCACCCTCTGCCTTTGGTCTGATCTGGTTGCTACCATTACCAGGGACTTTCGGGCCGCCGCGCCGGGGACTGAGGGCCGTACTGGGGTTGTCTGTGTCATAGATTTCTTTACGAGGTTTTTAGCCAATATACACTACCGCGGTGGCCTATGCGGGTTGGTAGTGGGGATAAGAGAACCATCGTCTCTACGTATTATAGATATCAGCTTGTAAATGAAATATTATGAAACATTATGTTATCAACGTTGTTGTAGAAATTCGTGATATAAGCACGAGAAGAAAGGAATTGTGGCGCAAACATTGCTGTATAAGTATTTTTCAGAATATGCGTCAAATGCGATGTAATAAGCTCCGGAACATTTGCATTTGTACACTTCTGGCGCTTTTCGAAGTTTTATTTGAATTATTTGAAATTTATTCGTGATTCAGGACAAATTGGTGTAAGATGAGGTTTTGTTAAAAAATAATATATATAATACAAACGTATGTGGCTAAATAAAGAGATTGCTATCTAGGCGGTTTGTTGTCCACAAAAAAACAAGTGTAGTATCGGGCTTCAGGACAGCCAAAAAAACTGAGTAGAGCAAAAAGCAGTAGTAGCAAAAAACCGGCCAGATTAGCTAGGGTATAGAGAGGTAAAAAGAAGTAGTCTGTACCGAGAACGTGAATTGTAAAGTTAAGAAATAAAATAGCTGAATTTCATTGAGTTGAACATAAACAATTTTTATTTTCGGTCTTTCAAAAGCAGCGGTGGGATAATACTCGCACCGTACCGAAAGAATTTGTACGTGATTAGTAAATTTTGCGATATCTGATAAATAGTCAAGCCGATTTAGTGCTAAGTTGCGTCGCCTGACTAATATTAGTATTAACTAGAGTGTTAAGTAGGCTTAAAAAGGAATAAAACTCGAATAGATAATATAGTGTTGTGAGAGTAAATCAAGATTTTGAAGATGGGTAAAAAATCGAAGAGGCGTACCAGGTCACCGTCATCCAGTTCATGTTCTTCATACGAGAGTGAGCGGGGAACCCGTAAAATCAGGCGATTGGAGCGAAAGCTAAGTAAACTCACTGATCAAGTAAACTTTAGTAATAGTCACACTGTAAGCGCAACTGTTAATGAAACTATTATTCCTATATTTGACCCAAGTGTAGAGAATTTGATTGTCACTGAGTGGATTCGTAAAGTGGACGACTTGGCTTCTCAGTATAAATGGGACGATTTAGTTACTTTAAAACTAGCTACCAGTCGTTTGCGCGGCAACGCTCGTAAATGGTATGATACGGCACAGGTAGCTAATTTAAGTTGGGGCGATATTAAACAACTTTTGCAGAGGAATTTTCCAGGGACAGTGAAATTTGGAAAATTGTTAGTTGAGGCCGCTTTTTGCAGACCTTTTTCGAACCAGAATTTAGGAGATTATTGCTTCGAAAAGGTGTCGAAGCTTAATAAACTTCGTTTAGCGATACCCGACGAGTTTTTAATAGATAGTGTTATCGAAGGGTTAACGGACAATCACGTAGCGTTAGCAGCTAGAGCCGCGAATTTTCAGACTGTAGGAGAGTTGGCTAGTTATTTAAGTAATGCTAGCAATTCAGGTGGTTTAAAAGGTGGCGAAAACGTCACTACAAAAAACAGTTTGCCGACTAAAAACGAACCAGCCAATAATCATTTTTCTATTCGTTCGAGTTCCAGTGGCGTGCGGGATCAAATTGAAAAGAAAGTGGCTTGCTACAATTGTGGCGAAAATCATTTTCTAAACCAATGCAAAAAGCCATTGATAAAGTGCATATTTTGTAAAAAGGTTGGTCATACTCGTGAAAGGTGCCCTTCAAACACGAATACCAACAATTAAGAACAGAAATGGATAGACGCATCGCAACGGAACAGTTAGCGCAGAAAGAGAACTTTGATAAAAAAAATATCAAAAGCAAGACAGTATAAAGAGGGGGAGGTGATAATGGTCCTTAAAACAGATCACCCAGCGATAAACAGTAGCAGAAAGCTTCTCGCAGAAATCAAAGGTTCGTTCCGTATTGACAAAGTTTTGTTTAATGATCGTTATCACTGAGGAAGATTTAATAGAAGGCTTTAAAAGATATAAAACAGTGGTAGCTGTAGATAAAATCAAGCCGTGGATTTTGTTTCAAGACTAGGCAGTTAGCCGCAGTTACTTAAAATGCAGTTGGCATTACGCCCGCAGTTACTTAAAATGTAGTTACCATTAGCGGAAATGCAATTGGCATTACTCAAAGTCTAGTTAGCATTAGTTGAAATGCAGTTGGCATTGCTGAAAATGTAGTT
>MU182017.1:671315-698913 GCA_016904865.1 Pissodes strobi | reverse complement strand
TTACTTAAAATGCAGTTGGCATTAGTTGAAATGTAATTGGCATTACTAAAATGCAGTTGGCATTACCTTTTAGCGACACTTAATGTAATGTATGATTTAGAAACAGACTCTAAGTTTGCTTGGCCTAACGATTTGCGAAACTTTAATGTGTTCATGTATCTAAATTAGTAGATCTTGGGTCATAATGTTTTAATAAATTAAGAATTAGCAGTAAGATTTAAGTTCGCCCACATTTTAATTTTCTTTGATTTGTTGTTAGAAATATATGTAGTACCAGAGAAATGAAGATAATATAATGATTATGTCGCATTAAAGCTGATTAGTGTGGCACGATTATATTAAATTTTAAGTAGTTTAAGTTTGCTCAGTGTGATTATATTCGAGGCCGAATACTTTGTCAGGATGGCCGAGTGTAAGATGAGGTTTTGTTAAAAAATTATATATATAATACAAACGTATGTGGCTAAATAAAGAGATTGCTATCTAGGCGGTTTGTTGTCCACAAAAAAACAAGTGTAGTATCGGGCTTCAGGACAGCCAAAAAAACTGAGTAGAGCAAAAAGCAGTAGTAGCAAAAAACCGGCCAGATTAGCTAGGGTATAGAGAGGTAAAAAGAAGTAGTCTGTACCGAGAACGTGAATTGTAAAGTTAAGAAATAAAATAGCTGAATTTCATTGAGTTGAACATAAACAATTTTTATTTTCGGTCTTTCATTGGATAGAATTGGATTCCCCGCTTTCTTTCTTGCAGCCGTTTCTCCCTCTGAGCCGAATTTGCATTTTAAATTGTATTTAGAGACGGAATAGATAAGAAAAACATCAAACATTAAAATTATCTCTAGCATTCCGCTACATTAAAAACCGATAATGACAAAACATATATTTCTTAGTGGACTTAAATAAGAAAAGGAAAATTTGCTTGATTTTTAGGTTTACTTTTTAATTGTTAATATTACTACCTACATTGTGACGCATCATTACAAGATCTACACAAGATAAAAAAAATTATTCGGTCAGTCCCTTCAGGAAATATTTATTTTCAATCCCAATTACAAGCAATTTTTTTCTTAAAAATATTCATCCCAGTTACAAGAGACTTACAATGTGCACAATAAATGGTAACGTATGACAGACCCTCAAATATTCGCTTGATCCATAATACTAGAATTTCAGATATTTTTTCACATTGCGAAATGTCCAGTTTATTGCTAAACATAAATAAAGCTCGGTCTCAGATATTCTGGAATTCTTCGGATATTCTATTTCTGAGTTCTTAAATATTTCTGAGCGAATTCGTTCACGTTTTCAAATAAACGCTCCAAAACGGAGATTCATATCAGAGGGTCAGACTAGCCATACTTGACCATCTCTCCTACCATTTCATCTCTGTGATGTAGTCATGTTGGGCATAAATTTTGTTGGACTTTGTTTTTCTAATTACTAGCCGCCAGTTGTGTTTCTCAATAAAAGTTAGCCCAATAATATCATCCCCAAGAATACCAGTCCTACACTAAGCCACAAACCTCAGAAACATGCATCTTTGTTAAATTTGGATCAGTCTTGTATTTCCTCGAATAATAGCTTACAAAATCAAATGTCCAACTTTGCCGAACATCGACTATTTATACATTTTGCTTTATTAAAATATGGTGCGAACTTTAATTGTGACACTGTATAAGGTCTGCTTTCGAGCCAATCTATCGCCCAAGATATTACTGGATAGTGCGTCCGTTGCATATCTTGTTTGAAAACGCCTCTTGTGTGTAAAGAAGATTTACATTTCATAAATTTGTGATGCAGCTATGTCATACTGAAATGAACACTAACTTTCGGCGAGATTTGTTTACTCATTCATTTAATTTTAATATAAATGGGTGAGTACACAAACCTAACAGCAACGATACTCGTCGAAAGTTAGTGTTCTCTGCAGCATGCATGGGATAGCTCCGTGCTCTTGTCCGGATAAATCTGAAATTGTCCGGATAAATCTGAAGTTGTTTACACATAGAGGTCCTTTGTATTTCATAAGCCATATATTTAAGCAGCTTTCAGTAAAAAAATGAGCCTCGCTTTTTACACTTTCAAAAAACCTGCCATTGTTCTGACGGTAGTTATTATCATTTGACACTTGTTCAGTTGTCGATAACTCATTTAGAATATCCTGACGATGCTCATTCATCCTATTTTTCCTTGTTCATGATAAATTACTTTTGGTTGAAAGTGGATTTTTATTAAAAGTAGCTCGACAAGGGTCTTCTGGTATGATTCATGCATTTTTATTCGATGTACAGGATACTGCGCGTGTTTTTCTTTCAAAACTCTCTATACCTAAATTGCAAACCCTTTTTTGACAAAAGAGTAGAAATTGTAGTGGCAATAAAGTAAATGTTTGTATATTTTTATAGCTTTTGTCACAACGAATACTAGATTCCGTTGTCACGATAATGGAAGTATACGTCTTTGGAAGGGGGAACTATCAGGAGTTCAAAGGTTATCAGAGGGAAATAGATTTGAAATAAGCGAATAATTTTATCGCGACAGTTTTTTCGTTATTAACCGACGAGATGTGATACTTTGAGTTGGCCGATCCCGTATATGGTAAATGCAGTATGAACGATTTTGGAATAAAATCATTGCATATTATAATTCAATACCGAAACCGAAAAAAAAAATCTACGAATGTTAGGCTTTCTCATCGAATGATCGATGATGTAAGAAATCAACTTTAGCTCTCGTGTCACACTGCCTACATTCAAAGTGGGTTTTAAGCAACTAGTTACATGAAAATCAAGTATTATAGATATCAGCTTGTCTTCTTCTTCTTTGGGTGCTATCCGTTATCGGATATTAGCGACCATCATAGCTATCCTCACTTCGCATGCTGCTGCTCTGAAAAGATTTGTGGTTGACGTACCAAACCATGATCTTAGCTTCCGCAACCAGGATATTCTTCTCCTGCCGGGGCCTCTCTTTCCTAAAACTTCACTTTGAAGGACTAGTTGTGGTAGTTCGTAGCGTTGACTGTTCCGCATTATATGTCCTGGATATTCAAGATTTCTTGTTTTTTCCGTTTTAAGGATCTCCATATCTTTGCCGACTCTCTCCAAAACGCTTATATTTGTTATATGTCCTGTCCACGGTATTTTAAGGATACGCGTCGGTAGAGCCACATTTTAAACGCTTTTAGATTTTTGCTTGTATAATCTGTGAGAGTCTAGGATTCGGCTCCGAAAAGCAACACTGGAAATATGTAACTGCGAAGCATTTTTATTTTGATATTTAGATTAAGGCCATGGCTTTTGAAGAGCGATATATG
Organism: Pissodes strobi; assembly: GCA_016904865.1. Taxonomy (NCBI): domain Eukaryota; kingdom Metazoa; phylum Arthropoda; class Insecta; order Coleoptera; family Curculionidae; genus Pissodes; species Pissodes strobi. The sequence goes on along the minus strand of MU182017.1, from coordinate 695,598 downwards.
CGACATCTTATTTCAAGGGAATGGTCCCACTTTTCGTTGATAGTTGTCCCAAGATATTTGTACGATGTCACCCCGTCTATCTGTTTATTATTGATGGTGAGTTGTTCTGGTGTTATGGTTCTTTTCTGATTAGCATGACCTTGGTTTTGTTTGTGTTAAACCGTATCGTTCACTAATGTTTGTGATTCTTGTCATGAGGTCTTGTAAGCTTTCTAAACTGTCAGCGAACACCACAGTGTCATTGGCGTATCTGATGTTATTTAAGTATTGGCCGTTTATTGAGGTTCCCAATTCGATGTCATCGAGAGCTTCTTTAAATATTTATTCTGAGTACACGTTGAACAAGATGGGTGAGAGTACACATCCCTGTCGTACCCCTCTAAGTATTTCGATTTCTTCTGTTTCATCATCCTATACCCGCACAACAGCTGTTTGACCCCAGTATAAGTTTGTTATGATCTTCAGATCTCGATAATCCAATCCAACTTTTTGTAAGACACCAATAAGCTTATATCATGTTGGACCTTGTCGAATGCCTTCTGATAGTCTACGAAGCATGCATAGATATCACAATTTACGTCGCGGCATCTCTGGAACATCACCTGAACACAGAAGAGTGCCCCCTAGTGCCCATAGCATTTCTGAATCTAAACTGTGTTCGTCCGATATGTTCTTCGCAACGTTTATAAATACGTTAATGAACCACTTTAAGAAAAACTTTTAGCATATGGCTCATAAGACTAACCAAGCGGTAATCAGAGCAGTGTTTGGCATTTCTTTTTTTGGATAGAGTTATGAATGTTGACTTCAACCACGTTTTGGGTATTTCACCGGTTGTATATATGTGATTATAGACATTCGTGAGCCATTTTATGGCTTCGTCATCATCACTTAAAAATTCGGAGTGAATATTGTCAGGGCCAGGTGTATCATTTTTCATCTGTTTGATAGCTTTCCGAACTTCATCTTTGGTTATCGGTGGGCCTGTGCTGCTTCTATGGTCCTCTTTGTTTAATGACCTATTATCACTGCCAAGTTTCAATTTTTTGTTTTATATCGACTATGATGTCACCGTTGTCGTCCGTTAATTTGCCTATGGTTCGGGGTCTGTATAGTCGGGCAGCCTCTTTGACCTTTTTGTGTAGGTTGAAGTGGCCGTGTTTTTTCTCAAGAAGTTCAATTTACACTTTTCTTTAATATTCTCTTGTTTGGCTCGTCTGATCATGTTTCTTATTTGTTTTTCTATTTCGTTGTGTTTATGTTGGATTATATTTTTCATTACTCTTCGTTGTTCCATCAGATCAAGAATATCTTGGGTCATCCATGATTTGTGTTCTCTGTTTTCTGGCTTAAGGTATATTTCGCTAGTATCTGTTATGACGTAAAGATTCTAACTGGTTTTCGACATTTAAGCTTTCTTCATTAATTTTCGTGATGTTTTCGTTTATGGATACTTTTACTAGTGTTTCTATTTGTGGTTCTTTCAGCTTGTAAATGAAATATTATGTTATTTACGTTGTTATAAGAATTCGTGAAATAAGCACGAGAAGAAGGGAATTGAATAAGCTAGGGATACCTGCGGCGCAAACATTGTTGTATAAGTATTTTTCAGAATATGCGTCAAATGCGATGTAAAAAGCTCCAGAACATTTGCATTTGTACACTTCTGGCGCTTTTCGAAGTTTTATTTCAATTATTTGAAATTCATGCGAGATTCAGGACAAATTGGATGGAACTGGATTCCCCGCTTTCTCTCTTGCAGCCGTTTCTCCCTCTGAGCCGAATTTGCATTTTAAATTGTATTTAGAGACGGAATAGATAAGCAAAGCATGAAACATTAAAATTATCTCTAGCATTCGGCTGCATTAAAAACCGATAATGACAAAAAATATATATCTTAGTGGATTTAAATAAGGAGAGGGAAATTTGCTTGATTTGTAGGTTTGCTTTTTAATTGCTAATGTACAATTACAAAATATATCTATCTACACAAGATTAAAAAAAATAATTCCGTCAGTCCCTTCAGGAGATATTTATTAGCAATTCCAATTTCAAGCAAATCTTTTCTTTAAAATATTCATCCCTGTTACAGGAGATTTACAGTGTGCAAAATAAATGGTAACGTATATGACATACCCTCTAATATTCGCTTGATCCATAATACTAGAATTTCAGATATTTTTCCACATTGCGAAATGTCCCGTTTATTGTTAAACAGAAATAAAGCCGCAGATATTCTGGAATTCTTCTAAGTTCCTAAACATACCTGAGCGAATTCGTTTACGTTTTCAAAAAAAGCTCCTAAACGACGAGGCATATCTTCAAAAATGAAACATACAAACTCAAAAAAAAAATTTATTGTAACTATATGATTGAATACTGAATTTTATTGCGACAGTTTTTCAGTTATTAACCGATGAAATGTGATACTTTGGGTTGGGCGATCTCATATATTGTAAATGCGGTATGAACGATTTTGGAATAAAATTATTGCCTATCAATACCAAAATCACAAAAAAAATCTGCGATCGTTACTCTTTCTCTTCGAATGATCCATGGTATAAGAAAGCAATTTTAGAACTAGTCTCAAACGGCATTTTCCATAGCCTACATTCAAGATGTGTTTTAAGCAACTACACTACACTGCGCGTTTTTGAACAGCTAAGGGAAGCTATTTTGGAAGAGTGGAATCTGCTAGATCAACAGCGGAGTATAAACAATTTAATTTTAAGCATGCCAAATCGGTGTAGAGATGTAATAGGCAATCGAGGAGAGCCAACAAAATACTAAATTTTTTGTTTTATCATAATTGTTAATTGTTATTGTTGTAAATTTTCCTAAATATAAGAAACGTTGTTCACTGCGTTAAATATCATAAAGTTCATCATATAAAAATAAGGAATACCAAAAATTATAGTACCATGCAGAGAGTTTCGTACTTTTAAGCAAGTAAATTCGCATTCAATGCAATTTTTAAATAAACCCTCGTATTTTTTTTATTTGTTATCCGTAGATCAATATTGTCAAAAACGTCCCGGTATAAGTGCCCAGCAAAACTAATATTAGCAAAAAAACTGTAAAAAAACTAACGTCTATAAATTTGACAACGTTTAAAAATGTATAAATAATATGTGGTAAATTTAAAACTTCTTGTATTATAGACATATGATGATGTTGAGATAGATGGGTGTAGGAATTTCGTTTTCAAACATTTTCTTTTTATGAATCTGGAAACTGCGATAAGATCGGTTAAATATTTCTAGAGATAATTAAATTTAAATTTAATCTATATTTTACCTTGGTGCCACGCAATTGATTAGCAGTGTAGTTAAATGGAAGTACACTGCGCATCAAGTCTTATAAATATCAGCTTATAAATGAAATATTATGATATTTACATTGTTGTAAGAATTCGTGATATAAACACAAGAAGAAAGGAATTGAACAAGCTACGGATACCAACTTGTAGCGGAAACATTGCAGTATAAGTATTCTCCAGAATATGCGTCAAATACCATGCAATAACCTCAGGGACAGATTTGCATTTGTACACTTCTGGCGCTTTTGCAGTTTTATTTAAGTTATTTGAAATTCATGCGAGATTGAAGGAAAATTGGATGGAATTGGATTCCCCGCTCTCTCTCTTGCAGCGGTTTCTCCCACTAAGCTGAATTTGCATTTAAGATTTTAGCTAGAGGCGGAATAGGATAACCGAAACAGGGAATATTTAAACAACATCTAGCAAAAAAAAATTTTATTAAAACCAAACATTCGGCTCTATTAAAAACATATAATGACAAAAAATATATTCTCTAGCGGACTTAAATGACGAGAGGAAAATTTGCTTAGTTTTTAGGTTTGATTTAGAATTACAAATGTTACTTCCTACTTCATACATTTTCAAGCACCTTTACAAATACATTATACAACCTAAAAAGTAACGAGATATTTATCTTCAAAATTATGTATCCCAATTTTAGGCAAATCATGTATGGTAAAGAATTTTCTGAAAAATTTTACACGAGATTTACAATGTGCCAAATAAATTGTACATGAGACAAACCCACAAATATGCACCTGGTGTCTAATGCTAGACTTTTAGACATTTTCAATCATTAGATGTTCGGAACCTGTTCCGTTTTTTGTTAAACAGCAATAAAGCCTAGTCGCAGATATGCTGGAATTCTTCAAGTAATAGTCCCTGGATTAAGAGTCATATCAGAAGTCTGACTGGCCATTCTTGACCACCTCTTCTATCATTCCATCCTTGATCCAGCCAGATACTCACGCTGAAGTAACCATGTTGCATATCAAATTCTGATTCATTTGAGTTTCTAATTACTGTGTGCTAAGTAGTTTTATTCAAGTTTCTAGTTGGTTCACATGCAATTCGCCAGTTATGTTTTTTCAATACAATTCCCAAGAATACCAGCCATACATTGATATTTTGAGAAAACAGAGTAAGATGCTGCACAATAATTATTATGCTGTTTGCCAAACCTACTCAAAGAAAAGTTGGCAAATCTCTGAAACACGCATCTTTCTTCAAATTTGGATCAGTCTTGTATTTCCTCCAATAGCAGCTCGCATAATCAACTATCCAGGTTTATTGATTATCAACTATTTATTTATTTTGCTTTATTACAAGAAATAAGAATAAAACTAAACCCAGTCATAGAATAGTAATATGTACTTGCATTAACGTATTGCGGCTAACTGAAGTTATTGAAATCAATATTCCAATATTCAGGAACTTGTAGGAAGATATTCCGTCGTAAAAATGTGTTTTATCCTAACAAATTGATGAAAGCTTAAGTGAATCAAAAGTAAACAATCTTTTTATTAAGAACAAGGTTATTCATATTTACAATACATCGCGGAAAAACCTTTCTGAACCTTCTTACATTGTCTAGATGTAAATAGATTTAACGGATTGTTTATCTTGTCATTCGCTTTTTCCATTTGCTTCTACAAAATAAGCAAACGAAACGACAGGAACATCAGCAGTCAACAATAATTTCTGCAGACGAAGAGATATATTAAGTTTCCAAAAAAATAGTTTTTATTTTTCTACAAGATTATAAAAATTAATAAACCAACTAGCGCAATAAGATTTTGGTCATAAATATAAACATAAGTAGAAAATGCTTCCTAGAAATTAAATATTTCTGATTTAAGCAACTATCTTTTTCCACAAATTTAGTTATGGTCATGAACCTAGACGTTGTTTTAAAAACATAATAAGTTACAAAGTCATCTTGGAATAGTAAAAAATACAACTGTTTAATACAAATTTTTAGCTCAAAAAATCGAATAAATTAATATTTAAAACGACAAGAATAAGTCTACATACATGTGCATACTTTGTGTTGGTCTTTATTAAACACAAATTGTTGATCATTTATTAATAAGATTGTATTAAACGATTGTATTCATGTTGTCCTTTTAATATTCTTTAGTTGATGGTGGACAGGGTTGCATGGCTAATTATATTTTTCTACTTCTCGTTCCGAAATAGTTTCGAGTGATTTTTTATATACTTCATTATTCTAGGGCGCTATAATTAATAGCACAGATACTTCTAAAGCTAAAATATTAGATATATTTAAATATTTGAATAAATATTTATTAATTTTTCCAAAAAATACATGTTTAATTTTTTTTTATTATAAACATATGATACAAAATGCTGTACAACATTTAGTACATTAGGGATACACAACTTTATAATTCAGAATTGAAATAATATTTAAAAATATTATTTTTCGTGTGATAATAATTGAGAAAATATTGAACATGCATAGCATGGCGAAATTGCATTTCATTGGTTGCTCGTCGATGACATTGACCACCTCTTATTTACCTACCTTTTCTAATGACGTAATGATTTAAACGGTCATATCTAACATCATTATTTTCCCTTCTTGACGGGCAACGAGTTTGAAAGGAAATTTCTCTTCTTTTCAGATAGAATTGCTATCATCAGTGTGGTATAGCTGCCAGCTATTTTGTACAGCCATGTCGATACAAGTGAAAGATACCTATACTACATATACGATATAATTCTACCTTTTTATCAACATAGTCTGTCCCAGCCATATTAGGGTTATATATGCCTTTTTTTATGGCACTGGCACACACACTAAAGGGAGATCCTATGGCGCTCGAGGAGCGGTGTGTGTGCAAATATGTTTATTGACACGGTTCTTGAATAGTTGTAGGTTGTAATTATGGGGAAACAGATGTCCTGGAAGTGAGTTCCACAGTGATGCAGTGCGCTAGACAAAGGAGTTCTTGTAAAGCGATGTTCTGGGTGTTTCCATTTGTACGACGAACTGGTGCGCTCTTGCCGTCTGTCGCGACTGTCTGACAGGCGTTGCCAGGCGCGGGATGGGGCGGGCCAAATCCTGGGAACATTTGCCGTGAACGTATCTGTAAAACAGGGATAACTCGGCCATATGTCTGCAGTGTTCCAGACTATCCAGATTTCGGGTAAACTGCGGGTCGCCGACGAGACGCACAACTCTCTTCTTAATGGAATCCAGCAGCTTTAGGAGGTATTTTGGTGCGGCACCCCAGATGTGTGAGCAACATTCTAAGCACGGTCTTATTTGCGCTTTGTGGAGCAAGAGCAACTGTTGCGATGTATACAGTTTATTGTTACGAAATAGCGCACCAAGCTTCTGGGAGGCTAATTTTGCGATGCTAGCAACGTGGTCATGCCAGGACATATTGCTGTTGACCTAGACACCCAGTAGTCCCATTGACGAAGATGAAGGAATGGTCTATCCTGCCATAATGATATTTTGGCTTTCTTAGTAAATGTGGCTGCTTGGGATTTTGCTGCACTGAACTGGACCATATTTCTGTCGCCCCAACTCCGAACTTTCTCCAGATCTTGATCAATTGTTGTAATCTGCTCCTGTCTGCGGTGATAAGTCTCAGTCGCTGGTAGAGGTTTTTCTGATCTAAATTGAGAGACAAGGGTACTGTCATCTGCAAAACTGTTAACAGGATTATTGGGTTTCGGTCAGCAGGTTATTAATATAGATGAGGAACAAAGTTTGTGAAAGTATTGCGCCCTGCAGCACTCCCGCATTAATGATGAATGTGTCTGTCAACGGTAACGTGCAGAGATCGACTCTTAAGGGAACTGGTACGCCAGCTGCAGAAAGACTCTGGCAGCCCAAAGAACGGCAGCTTGTTCAGCAACTCGCCATGCCAAACTTTGTCGAATGCGCTCGAAATATCCAACGCAACCGCTTGAGATTCTCCGTAGTTCTCAATTGCCCCACTCCATATATGAGTGACATAATTCAATATATCTCTTCTCGATCTCTGTTTGCGAAAGCGTTATTGGTTATCTCTAATTATTCTGTTGATCTCGAGGTACTTGAGTAGTTGCTGATAACTTTGGAAATTATTGGAAGCAAGGCAATTGGACGATAGTTGGAAGGCGTGGTCTTCCTGCCTTTTTTTGAAACAGGTTGCACTCGAGCGACTGTCCAAGAAGATGGGTAAATCCCTTTTCAGTCATCATCATCATCAATCAGCCCAAATTTGTCTACTGCTGGACATAAGCCTCCCGTGTTTGCTTCCACATTTCCCTATTCTGTGCCTCTTGTATCCAATTTGTGTGGATTCGTCTTATGTCGTCCATCCATCTAGTTGGTGGTCGTTCCCTGTTTCTGTATGCATCCTGCCTAAGCCTCTACTCCATGATCCGCTTTGTCCATCTGTTGTCCCGCATTCTCGCAGTGTCCCACCCAGTTCCACTTTAGGACTGCTATTTGCTCTACTGCGTCAGTCAGTCTGGTTCTTCTACGCAGTTCAGTGTTGGTAATGTGGTCTCTCAGTGTCAGTCCCAGCATTGAGCTCTCCATTGCACGCTGTGTCACTCTGATTTTCTGTACAGTCCTTTTTGTCAATGTCAAGGTCTCAGCACCATAAGTTAGGACTAGTAAAACACACTGGTTGAAAGCCTTCCTTTTCACAGATATTGGCAAATCCGCCTTGAATACATGTCTCAGGTTCCCATATGTGGCCCAAGTTAATCCTATTCGTCTAAATAGTTCGTAGGTTTGATTATCTCTATTTATACGGATTTCATGGCCGAGATACTTATAAGAGGTACTTTCTTCACCCTGGGTTCCATCTATGTACACACCTTCATTGAGTACAAGGTTAGTCATGAGCTGGGTTTTTGCCACATTCATTTTTAGTCCGACTTTATGGGAGGCAGCATTTAGCTGCTTCAGTATGGTCATGGCATGGTCAAGACGATCCGCTATTAGGACAATGTCATCTGCATATCTTAGGTGTGTTAAGCTTTCACCGTTTATGTTAATACCCAACCCCTTCAGATCCACAGACTTAAACATATACTCGAGCAGATTCGTGAATAATTTCGGCGAGATAGTATCGCCCTGCCTAACTCCTCTGTTTATGTTAAATTTATTTATGCTCTCCTGCAGTTTTACGCTAGCTGTGGCATTCTTGTATAAACTCTCTATTAATAATGGTCTATTCTACAGTCGGACAGTGACTTTAAAGAAAGAAAGAAAGAAAAATATTTATTGCATACAACATAAAATGTACATATACAAAAGGTGTCATTCGCAAAGTACGTTCTTCCATAGCACCCAACCGAACAATAGTACTAAATGAAATATACAATATAATATAGAAGTTATTAGATAGACTACATAAAGATACAAATCGCTAGTCAAAACTTAATATACGATCACAATCACATTTAAACATACATAAAAATGCCTTTAACCTAATATTGGATACCCTTAATTCAACATTTCTCCCCTTAATTCATTTACATATACTGTTTTAAAAGTAAACCTACTTAAGCTAGTAATCAAGGAGAATATATCAGAATTTAAAAAAATTACTGATCTATAAGCAAAACATTTCTTAAATTTATCTGTGCTGTGTTTGGGAATGTTATATCTTAAGCATCTTGATATGCTGGGGAAGTAAATGTTTAAATGGGTACAGGCCTTTTTGAGATATAATAATGACAGTTTTTTTCACACATGTGACTCAAAGCTCAGAGATTCATCAAAAACCAAACCCAGATTTCTCGTTTGCCCCACACGAGGTATTACAATGTTATTAACATGAATGTTCACAAAACAGTACAAATTTAATTTAACCCTAGCTGATTCAGTGCCAATAATTAGGTAAGAACTTTTGTTTGCATTCAATAACAGGCCGTGTTTAGTTGACCAAGTGAAAACTCGCTCCAAGTCACTGTTAAATTCACTCAGTATCCTACCTGAATCCTGTGGTCTGAAAGATGTGAGATGCTGAGTGTCATCAGCATATAGATGAACCGAACAAGAATGTACTTGATTTGGGAGGTCGGAAACATAAATCAAGAACAACAAGGGGCCAAGAATGCTCCCATGCGGAACTCCACATTCAATAGCACAAGGATTAGATCTATTTCCGTCGATCTCCACAAGTTGTCTTCTCTGTGCCAGGTACCCATCAAACCAACCACATGCTTCTAAGGAGAAGCCACAATAGTGCAGCTTAGCAATCAGCAAGTCATGATTCACCAGGTCAAAGGCTTCACTAAAATCTAAAAGAACAAGACAAGAGAGTAAAGATTGATCAATATTCCTGCAAATGTCGGAGGTCACCTTACTAAGTGCGGTCGCAGTGCTGTAACCTACCCTAAAGCCCGATTGAACGTTAGGCAATACACCCTTAGATCCAATGAATTCATTAATCATCCCAGAAACAAGCAATTCAAACATTTTTCCCATAATTGGCAGAATGCTTATAGGTCTAAGTTGGTCCATTGATGTAATATTGGCTACTTTTGGAATAGGTCTCACTATTGCAGTTTTCCATACAGATTGGTATACACCATTCACCAGGCCAACATTAAAAATGTTTGCAACAACAGGAGCAATAAATTCTATGCTAAATAGTAGCATATCATAACTTATTTCATCAAAACCCTTACACTTAGACTTAATCTGCTGAAATGATCAAAAAATATCCGTCTCTGCAATTTTCTGAAATTGAAATAAATTGTAGTTATCCTTGTCAAACATAGTATTATTTGAATAGCATTCAATCAGATTTCTATCAACATGCACAGCCATACTACTACCAATATTTCTGAAGTAATCACTAACATCATAAACATTCTTCAAATCATGTGGAATGTCAAAAAGCACCTTACAGTGAACATTCCAGTCGGCCAGCTCTGACCATGTTTTCTTTGAGTTTCCTCTAACCTTTGATAGCTCAAATGCCATATATGCTTTCTTTTCACTTTTTATTGCAAATGATAAATAGTTTTTAAGGTCTAAGTAGAAATTTTTATCTTTTAGAGAAAGTGTCCTTTTATATTTATTGTATGCCTTCTTCTTTAATTTAATTATATCCTTTATTGTGTCTGTTATATAGGGTTTATATGGCCGTTTTATTTTAATGGACTTAATTGGGGCAAACATGTCAAAAACCTCAATCAATCAATAACATTTATTTACTACATTACATAATTTGGCAGACCTAGGCCGCCGCTATATATTTTAACATGTTTTACGCGGTTGTATTTGGTCCATAGCAACGCATTGACTCACACAACACTCGCGTTTTGACAAACACCTACGGACGCAGGGGGCTGGTGTCGGCCCTGTATCAGCGGCAGTCAGTGGCAATGTGGTAAAGATATCAGATTACATAGGCTGATGCCTTTCAATCGTGCTCCATTATTGGTTACCTAATGGTATATTAGCCGTGCAATGGATGTTTATGCGTGTGTTTACCGGTTTTGTGTAGGGAAAAATCGTAAAACCCTACTTCTCGTTTGGACGCTACAACATTGATATGTACAGAAAATATGTACAATGAGTGTCTATTTACAATATTTACATATATACAGTTATTTGGACAGTATATAGTATACTTCCAGTTCAGGGAGTTGGAATTTTCATGGCGTGCAATCTAAGCTCACTGCACGAACATTGCATTTCATTGGTTCTTGGCATACTGCCGCGATTCGGTTGAGGTAGCCGTTTTATAGCAGGCTCTAGTCCCTTGACAAGCCCTACCCCCTTTGTCCGAACAATGGTGGGAGGGGCCTGCCACTAGACTAGTCGATCTGCTGGATATACTCGAAGCTGCTTTCTGCGCTCCTGATGGATTCACTTTTTTAAGATAGAAAAAAGTGACCATAGGGGCATTGTTGGTTATTTTATGTGTTTGGGATTTACACTATATTTACATTATTTACATAGTTGCGAGTTTACGGAGGTTCTAGCTCTTTATAAAATAGTAAAGTATTCCTGTATATGGGGCCATAGCGAGGAATGCTCAGTGGATCATATCTTGCATCTGCAATCCTCGCTGTCATTGGCGATCCTCTTATGCCGAACTCGAAGAATTTGCTTGCCGTTCTTTCTATGAACTGGTCAACGTACTCTACGTTAGTCATTCTATGCAAATCTTCGGTTCTGACATGATCGAAGACCGTCAAAGACAGCGCTGATCGTAGATACCTATTTTGTAGGACTTGGATTCTTTTGATATGTGTTTTGGCGGCGGAGCACCACACGGGGGCCCCATATAACAGTGCAGGGCGAATAATGGCTTTATAAATCGTTAATTTATTTGCTGGGCTCAAATACGCTCTTGTGGCTCTAAGCGTATGTAAGCCTTTCCGTATTGCCTCGTTTTTTGCACGAATCGCGGCTATATGTTTTGCGAAGCGTAATTTCGCGTCAAAGACGATACCTAAATATTTGACGTTTTCCTTGGACAATATTTCGACGCCGTTCACGACGAGCGGAGTCATCTCCGTGTCCTTTCTTTTGTGAGTAAATATGCCAAGTTCCGTCTTAGACGCATTTAGGTTTATCTTCCAGTTTGTAAAATATGGCAAGATTAAATTCATATGAGCTTCCAAGTTAATTTTGGCCATTTGCGCAGTCGACGATTGCGTGTAAATCGCACTGTCGTCCGCGTAAAAGGCACAGGAGTTCAAGGGATGAGACGGATAGTCAGCTATATAATGACTAAAGAGCTGAGGTGAGAGTACTGTTCCCTGTGGTACACCGGAGATGATGTGCCTTTCTGTTGAGACACTACCCTGGATTCGCACAGAGAAGGTGCGATCTTCCAAATACGACACGATGAACGCTCCTAGATGCAATGGGAGACTGTGTGTTACAAACAGTTTGTATATCAAACCATCGTGCCATACTCGGTCGAAAGCTTTCTCAATGTCTCGCAGCAACAACGCGGTTAGCTTATTTTCGTTGTAGCCATTCGTTATATCCTGTGCTAGTTTCGCCGCGAGCATAGTGGTGCTATGGCCACGGCGAAAACCGAATTGCTCCGGTGGGCGGACGTTAAGCTTGTCTACCGCGTCGTTGATTCTAGACATGAGAAGCTTCTCGGTCACTTTTCCGAGGGTATTTAGCAAAGAGATCGGTCGATATGAGGCCGGGAGCCTCGTATCTTTGTTCGGTTTGGGAAACAGTATAATCTCAGCTCTTTTCCAGGGAGTAGGAAAGTGCTGAAGGCGGATAGTTGCATTGGCAATATGCAGGAAGTGAATGATGGCTTTATTCGGTACATTCTTCAGCAGAATGTACGGAATGCCATCGGGGCCGGGAGCTTTATTCTTGGGGAGACGACAGAGAGTTTTGCGGATCTCCTGTGGCGTGATCAAGAGCTTTGTCAGCGTTGACGGGGGAATGGGGTACTTCCTGCTCTTAAACAGGCGTGCAACGTGAGTGATTTGCTCATGATGATGGGTTACGTCAGGCGTCTCTCCATAGACGCTCTCTAGGTGGTCCGCAAAGGCTTCCACTTTCTCACGGTTTTCAATTAGAACATTACCCTGAAAATGAATTTCCGGGTAGTCAGTGGGGCCTCCGCGGACGCGCCTAGCGAGCTTCCATACAGAGCCGTCTTCTTGACTTATAGAGTTGGCAAAAGTCATCCATCTATCATTGCGAAAAGCGCGGATCTGTGTCCTTATTTCTCCTGTCAGTGCTGTAACACGAAGTCTGTCGACTCGCGCTCTGTTTCTCTGCCATCTCCTTCGAATGCGGTTACGGAAGGAGATTAAGTTCAGGATGGTATCAGGAAGGAATTCTGTGAACGTTTGTCTTTCAACAACCGGGCACAAGGCGTCTCTGACGTGCTGGATGTTTGTGACTAAGGTTCGGACTTCGTTTTCGAGTTCAGGTATGCTGTCTATTTGCCTAGGAATGACCGTTTCCTCGTTCATTCTTCTTCTAAACTCCTGCCAATTTAGATTGCGGTATGAAAGCAACGTGTCCTGCGTAGGTTGCGGTCCACCTCGCAAACCGATCTCTATTGGCAGGTGATCAGAATTCAGAATATTCAGCTCTCGCAGCTGCGAGTAGTTGGCCACTCTTCGAGAAATGGCGACATCCAAGAACGATGCAGTGTGGTAATTTGCCGCGTAGTAGGTAGGATTGGGGGTGCGATGAAATGCAATGTCCGGGTAGCGCTCCAGTATCCTATGAAGCAAGCGTCCCTTCCCGTTGGTTCTGCCGCCCCAGTCGACGTGCAGGGCATTCACGTCCCCCAACAGAATGGTCCGCTTGCTCACAGGTAGGAGATTCAGAAAATCTTCTTCAAACAGCTGGAGTTGCGGGGGAGCGTAAACGCCGATCACCCGCAGACCACTTGTCAGCTCGATAGCCACATGCTCAATGCGGGAACGAAGGTTATTAATTTGCTTAAATACGAGTGGTCTACGGATGAGACAGGCCACGCCTCCACCGCGTTGGGGGCGGTCGTACCTGACTACCTTCCAGCGCGCAAATTTCAGTTCGAAATCCGGCTCAAGATTGATTTCGCATAATATAATGATACCAGCGTTTGTGTGGTATAGGAAATGCTTAAATTCAGCGAGCTTAGACCGCAGGCCATTACAATTCCAACTTACGATTTTTATATACATTTAAAAAGCGTATTTGCTCATTTCTTCCGAGAAGAAACGCATCGACGCTTGAAGTATTTCTATACGATTGCCGTTACAAGCTTCAAGCATCGACGGGTATTCTTCCAAGCAGAGAATGAGTTGATCAAGATCGACTAAATTATTAATGCGATTGACTGCATTTTGCAGTGAATTCAATTTATTAGAAATGTTAGTTTCGGGGAGTTTATTTTGAAATCTGTTTTGAGCAAACTTAGGTTCTGATATTTTACCACTATTGCCACTAACCTGACGTGCATTAGAGTCCTGTTCGGGTCTTCTTCCTGCTTGTTGGTTGCCCTTGAGCGGGGGGAAGCTTCGCTGGTATTCTTTTTCGTTTTCTGCAGCGTTATTCTGTTTATTTTGCCACGCAGGTCTTGCTGGCGGTGGCGCTAGTTTGAATTTTTGCTGTTGCTGTTTAGCGTTCTGGTTGGGTTGAAGTTGTCCTATTTTAAAGTGGTAAACAGGACAGTCTGTGCTAATCGATCGGTGCTCGGCCCCACAGTTTGCACATTTTACAAAGTCAGCATTACAATTTATAATTTCATGCTTCCCTGCACATTTCGAGCATGAAATCTGCCGCTTACAGTATGTTGCTGCATGACCATATGCCTGACACCTTTTACACTGCATCAGTGGTTTTACATTACGTCTGTTTTCCCAGGATATTCTTACGTTTAGCATTGTTTTAATCTTTTGATTGAGATGCTTGAGCGTAATATCAGCGAATATTAACTACGATAAGAAGATTCACTCTCCACGGCGGTACGTCAACGGTATGTCTCCTTCCCCGCGCGAAAACTAGCATGATACTGGCATGTGACCCTTGGACCCGGCGCACACTGGTCGAATTTCTAGGAAAGCTGGCCATAATAAGGTTTACCAGAAATAAGACATAAAAGTTATTAAGTATTACACGTTTAATATATCGTGTTTTAGACAAATAATTGTTGAATTTTTTGCTCATCATCTGTATTTATATATAGGGAGTATCAATTATCACTAACGATAAAAATCATGTATAAAAATCATTTGTATGTTCTTAAATCGTTTTAAAAAAGGATTTTGAAAATTAAGGGCTCCTTCGTTGTAAAAAAAAGGGTTTTAAATTTGTAATTCGATGATCCAAATTTATTATAAATTTTTATCTGCTGATTCAGCCAAAGTATTTATTACCTCTTTTTATAATAACATCAGTCTTGCATCAGCAATAATGATTCTACCGAAATTTCGCCTTCAGTTTCACTTACTACAATATTATGGGATTAGGGGTGGGCGACAATAATCGATTATTCGATTCACTTTTAAGAAAGTACCGATTAATCGACTTATCGATTAATATTTCAGAAAATATCGATAATTGATTATTTCGATTAATCGATTATTCAGTTATTTGCTAAAATATTAAGAGTTTATTCGATTCTTGCCCACCCGTACCGATGACTTTACAACAGATATAGCTTTTAAAATTCCAATTTAATAATGCGTTGCGTTAAGGGTAATTTAAACTTGAATTTAAATGATATTTGAAAATACTTTCAGTACAACATATGAAGCAAAAAAAAAACTGAGAAACGTAAATGCTCAAACAAGACAGCAGCAGGGAAAACTGCGCACGTTACAAATTTAGCCAATAAGGGATACTCATTTCGACGCGTCATTTTCTGAAAATCTGGCTACAGTTGTTGCACAATTAGGTATAACACCAACACATTATAACACATAACCTCAACGGAGTGTTAGCACCTTAGCAGTATAGTACATCAGTCTTTATCTTTTTATTATGTATTTGGGCAAAACTATATGATAAGAAGGATCACTCTCCGCGGCGGCATGTCAAAGGTGTGTCTCCTTTCCCGCGCGAATACTAGTAGAATATCGGCAGGCCATGATACAAATAAAACAATCATGTTGGCAGGCGACCTTTGACGCGGCGGCCATAGACCAGCTCATCCTTTTGCCAGATTAATTTTCAAGCCTAAATTCTATAGTCGAGTCAATATTCGATATAAGATAATATCGCTATTTTTTAGTTGTATTGTATTACAAAATAGAAATGAAATATACAGTAAAATTGTGCGAAACCTTTAATCCATCTTAAAATCGCCCAAAACGCCAAAATTTAATTAAATATTAAAAGATGGGGCAAATTCGAGCAACATTTTCTTCTTGATGTCTTTTGTCAGAATATTAGTATTCGGAAATATGGTGAAATCGTTAACACAAAATCAAAATTTTTTTAAATATTAGTTATTACATACCTTGAGTATTGTTATCAATATTAACTAATTAAAAACGTTAACTGATTTTTGAAACATCCAGTTGAATACAAACTTTATCAAAATATTTATTTGGTGATAATAATAAACCATAACGTAAGTTTGACAGGGCGCTGCAAACAATTCAGAAGATATCAATTGTGTTTTTCCAATGCCAACTAGAGTATTAGAGTGCTATAAATAATTTCGTTAGAAATTTGATTAAATATACCGCAAACGAAAATATCGTTTATGGCCAGCTTTTATTTAAATTCAACCTGTGTGCGGTGGAGTTTGCTGATCGTTACCAGGCAACGAAGAAAATCAACGACTTTCCTTTGTAGCGCTTTTTGGCCATTAAGTGGGCCTTCTTGTCGTAGTTAATATTCGCTGGTAATATTCGCGTCAAGCACAACCAAATAAAGGGGGCGAAGAGTCTTCTTCATTTCGAAGACTGATTTGACATTTAAATCGTGTTCATCAAGGAGAGCGGTCTTGATGTCATCTTGTGTCACATTTCCGTCTAGTCCTCGGAGGACGAAAGCATGCGACTTTTGTGCTTGTTGAGCATATGAGTGGTACTCTGTGCTTTCTCGCTCCAGGTGCCTTTTCAATGTATTCCAGTCTTTATCGAGTTGGCAATATACTATTACTGAGTTACGTGTATATTTTAAGTCGTATTTTTCGATCTGCATGGTGCGTAAATCATTTCTGAGGGAGTTGTGATCTGCCGGGCGTCCTTTTATGACTATTGGGGGTGGCTGTGCCGCTTTGTCCTTAATCGGGGTTTTCGATTTAGGCTTGGGCTTAGTCTTGGTTAGTATCTGCCGTCTGCCGAGACGGACGACGCGATACTGCTTGTTTCCTCAAATTCCGTGTCTGATAGAGGCTGGAATTTGTTTGATGTCGGTACGGGGGTAGGCACCCCAAAGTCCAAGTTAACTATTCGAAAATTCTTTCGAAAAGGGATAGTTTTCAACGGGACTTTGAAAGTTTGCGTCTCGTTTGTGTCTATCAGGGGGGCAGGATCGATTTGTGGTGTGGGCGGTGCTTCCAAGTTGGGAGGGGCCTCTTCGCTAGGTCGCTCTGCATCTTTCGGTCCTGTTTTTTGCACCTGTTTTTGTGTTGGCAGTTTTTCGGCAAGTTTTTGTTTTTTGGTGTTTGCCTGGCTTTCGGGCGAGCTATTGCTTTCTTTACTTTCATTCGCAGGATCTTTTTTGCGTCTTCCAGTGTCGATTTTTGCTTTTGCAACAGGGCGCTTTTTGCACAACTGTATGTGCTTCTCGGTGAAATGTACTCTGCTTCTTAAAATTGCAGTTTTCACCTCACGATGCTCCGTCGCAGAGTTAAAAATTTGCAGTAGATGTGCACATTCGTTACACACATACATATTAACCTCCAGTTTGGAGATAGTTCGGTTGGCGATCTCTTTGTTCAGAGGCCTGTCGGCGTCAGAGTCGACGGACATTTGTGACAAAGTGTCTTCGTCACCGTCCATTATAGGTAGAATCGGGGCAATGCCCCCGCACAATAAAAATAAACCACTAAAGGGTGCTTTCTAGACTGTAACCTCGCTTACGACTAGAAAGAATGATAGATTCTATTGCTAGAAATCCGCGATTTGATCGATTTAAAAAATCTCGCAGTGCTCTTTCACCCGGAACACCAACAGGTCCTATTCGAATAACGATTCGCATAGGAGTATCAAAAACCTCAGTTAGCCGAGAATTCAATAAATTAACAGAAATGTCGATCGAATCCTCATGCACCAAAAAGTGAAAATCAATCCCACCCATAACTGAGTAAAAGAGGTCCTCATTAAAATGCCTAAAATCTCTATATCTTAAAAACTTGAAGCTAGCTTTGACCGTTTTTATATTAAATAGAGAAAAAACTAAGTGGTGGTCTGATACGTCATACATGTCCATAGTACCAGACCTTATTAGTTCTAAGTTAGTATCAGCACAGATCAAATCTATTAAAGTAGTACACAACTTACTTTAACATCTGGTGCTGATTTATAGTGTCAAATGCCTTTTCATAGTCCACGAATATTAGAACAAGCGGTTTATTGTATTCGTTGGACATTTCTGTAAAGTTCTTCAGTACTTGGAGATGATCGTTCGTGCCGTAACCTGATCCGAAGCCGGCCTGTTCTCTTGGCTGATAAAGCTCCAGTTTTGCTTTTAATCTGTTTGCTATAATTCTAGTAAATAACTTATACATGTGTGACATCAGACTGATAGGACGGTAATTTGCAAGATTGGTAATGTCGCCCTTTTTATGAATTAGGGTGATGGTTGCATTGTTCCATTGCTTCGGTATCTGTATAAGACATTCATTGAATAGTGCTTTGAGGTTTTCCAACAACTTTTCGCCTCCTAGTCTAAAAGATTCAATGACCACCTCATCATCTCCAGAAGATTTGTTATTTTTCATTTCCGAGATCGACTTTTGGATCTCTCGAATCGTTATTTCTGGAATTTCCTCTGAGCCCTGATTCAGAATTTTTGGAATCGGGTCGGAGCTAATTTCCTCTTCGTTTGTAGGGTACAGCTCTTTATAGAAATCCTCTACTATTTTTAAAATTTCTCTTCTGTCGGTTGTTGTTTCAGTAAGACAGAGAAAAATGGGAAAATGGGTGTTAGTTCGTTGGCGCAGTTCTATAACACGATGGCAGGTATTCCATCCGGTCCTGATGCCTTTTTGCGTATCTAGATCGTTGAGGATTTTGCGAATATCACGGTGGTCAAACTTAGCTTCTGTCATGGTAGTGTCGATGTTGTATATGATGGGGAGAGCCTTGCCTTGGGGGACGGTTAAGGTGCTATGAAAACATTTCGGCGAGCATGTTTGCTTTTTTCTTAGCTCTAGTCGCCATGACGCCGCGTTCGTGTGTCAAAGGTGGGAGAGACATTTTTGTAAAATTATTACTTACTGCCTTTGCTGTCAAGCCCTCCAGGCCAAGAGAACACCATTTTATTTGGTCAAGTGGGTAAAAACGGCACTGGAAGACCGAAAGATCAGCGCCACGCTGGGAGAAGTTCGCGTCGAAGCGGGGTAAGGGGGGTTGCCCAGAAGGCAGCTGCCTCTCGCCACATTTGTGGTGCCTGGTGATGGACAGCCTCCTGAGAAGGTTAAATCTTGAGGGATTCTACGCACAAGCATATGCTGACGACGGGCTAGTAATGATCACGGGCAAGTTCGTGAGAACGGTCTGCGAGCGTATGCAGGTGGCGTGTCGGATAGTTCAAGATTGGTGTGAGGAGAATGGTCTCTCAGTAAACCCAGGGAAGACCGAACTCATTCTCTTCACAAGGAAACGAAATCTAACAGGTTTTATACATCCCATACTCTACCAAACGAGACTGAGCCTAAGTCAACAAGTCAAATATTTGGGAGTTATTTTAGACAGTAAATTGACGTGGAAGGCACACGTTGAACAGGTGGTGAATAAGACAACCGCGATTATGTGGCAACTAAGGAGAACGGTAGGTAGGAAGTGGGGTTTAAAACCTTACATCCTTCAGTGGCTGTACACTGCTGTGATAAGACCGTGGTCTGGTGGCCAGCGGTGGCCAGAGCCACTAATGCCCAGAAACTGGCCAGACTGCAAAAGCTGGCTTGTTTGGGTATTACCGGAGCTTTGAGAACAACTCCCGGAGCAGCACTGAAGATCATCCTGGGGCTGCCGGACCTCCCGATCTGGATTGAGAGAGAGGCAATGGCGGCTCACAAAAGGATGATCGACAGCGGCCTATGGCGAACGGACTACACAGGGAAATCCATACGACTATTGCCGCCAAAATGAGTAGGGATCTACCCATCATTGCGACCAAAGGCAATATTCTAGATGGCAGATTAAGACTGAGAAGAAATTTCCAAGTGGAATTTCCATCAAGGGAAGAGTGGCTGTCAGGCCAGGTACGTACGCCGAGCGGCGTACACGCATGGTACACTGACGGCTCATGGACATGGATGGCTAATACACAGTCATCCGGAGCCGGTGTATACCTAGACAACACTAAATCAGGAGAAAGCACTTCGCTGGGGAGATATGCCACTGTTTTCCAGGCGGAGGTGTTTGCTATTTTGAAAGTAGCAACCAAGGCGGAGGTAACAGAAGGTATAGAGAGTATATATATTTACTCGGACAGTCAAGCCGCTCTCAGGGCGATCCAAAGACCCAGGGCAAGCTGTAAGCTAGTTCAGGAATGTAGAGACGCCCTGGATAGATTGGCTGTGCGCAAGAAAGTAAGACTCAGATGGGTTCCAGGGCACAGTGGCATCGAGGGCAACGAACGGGCCGATGAATTGGCAAGACAAGGCTCAATGAGCCACCTCGTCGGTCCAGAACCTGGTCTAGGCTTAAGTAAAAGGCAAATCTCTCAGGAACTAAATAACTGGGCCTGGAACAAGACAAAGCACAATTGGAGGGGAAATGAAGGATGCAGACAAGCCAAGGAAATAATTCTAAATCCTGACGGATCCAGAGCAAGGCGACTGCTAAAAAAAGAGCCGAGAGGACATCAGGAACTTGTTAGGTATTCTGACTGGGCATGGAAGCCTAAACAGACATCTGCACCTTATCGGCGTGAGGGACAGCCCACTCTGTCCGAACTGCGGGACAGGGGAGAAGTCCTCATATAGGAATTTGTGATAGGTGGAGTCGCCTAAGGAGGAAAATACTGGGAGCACCAACACTTGCTCGGGAAGATCTAAAGGATCTGGACTGGGAGGACGTCCTCACCTTTATCAAGGTGCCGTGCCGTTTCAGTGCGGGCCGGGTGTTGGAAGTAGCCAGGTAGGGGAGGGCGGACCGGGGACGGTGAAAAGGGACTTATAGGCCTACTTACCGGGCTTCGCCCCCCCCCCACCCTTACTACTACTAATACTACTACTACTACTACTGCCTTTGCTGCCGACCAGAAATTCATGGAATCACTGGAGCATTGCAAAAATTTATTCTGGTCCTTTGATTGTGTTTGTCCTTAGTTGCGCCAATTACACGTTTGCATCCGTTTCTCGCTTCGGTAAAATAATTGCGACTTTCAGCGGTCTGATTTTGCTGCCAATACTTGTAGGCTTGCTGTTTACTACATATGGCTTTTTCGCATCTTCTGTCGGGCTTCCGTTTTGACGGTAACTTGATGGAATTTGAGATATATGCTTCCATTCCTAAGGATATTACTTGCGTAATCGCTTCGCAACAGACTGACGGGTCATCAGTGCCAAAGTCAAGGAAACTTAGTTAATTTTCTTAGTTAGGCAGGATTGTAATGCCAAATTTTACGGGGTGCGTCGGTGATACATCTCTTAGTGATGATGGGGATGAAATCGAGTTTAGTGGTTGTACTATATTTAGTACATCAGGCGTAACTGGGTTAAATACTCGTATGCCCAGAACGGATGACTCAAATGTAAAAGCGATTGTTAAATGATCCAAAAATCGCTAAATTTTAGAAAGTATAGTTTTAACAAATGTATTATGAACACACTTCTATTATATAACTTCAAATAACATATTCATTATTCTAGCGAAAATAATATATATATATATATATATATATATTATCAAAATTAACGCACGACCATAAATTTGGCACATATTTGCGGTGATTTTTTTCTAGAACCTACGATCCGATTAGGATGATTTTTTTTTTCAATTGTAGGTCTGTTCCTTCGCAATATCATATTCTCGGTTTCTTTGATAAGAAGTTAATATTAATATTATACCGGGTATAATAAAATTATTGCTTTTTTTGTCGGAAGTTTCGTATCACCCTGTGGGGTATACTAGCAACCGGCACGTATCGCAGTTAAAGTTGAATCATAGCCTCATTTGTCCTTAACATTTTCTTTTTTGATTTACTTCATTATCTCAGTTACGAGAGGAGATACACAGATTTAGATGTCAACATACTGATATAAACTATACATTCAATAATATAAAATGTGCAATTTATGCTTTATTTTTGCTGTGATAAAAAGAATAAATTAGCGATTCACTTTCTTAAATTACAATATTAAAATTAAAAACTAAATTTCATGTTTGTTTGAAACAAAAACTTTATTCTTTGAAACATGTGAAATATGAAAAAAATTAAAAAACTCAAGAACAATTGAAGTTATGGATTAAGTATATGATATTAATATCGTGTGAACACGCCTGTACTTCTAATTACCGCATTCATGCGCCTCGGCATACTGGAAATTATTTTTTTTTATTATATCCGAGGGGATATTCTCCCATTCGGCAATTACTGCATCCATCAGTTGATTGTGGTTAACGGGTGCGCGTATCCGACTTCAAACTTTTCTTTTAAGAGTATCCCATATATGCTTTATGGGATTTAAATTGGGACTGAGAGATGGCCATTGCATCAGTGGAATTCCAGCATTATTGTTTGTCGTACCAAATCGTGCAGCAGGCTGCAACTACAGGGTGGTTTGTAATATGAGACGAGACTGCGAAATATAATTTGAAGATCAATCGACTTACCTGTAAGGAAGGTTGATCAAAATTATATGAGCAGTCTCGTCGAAATATTACAAAGTCCCCCCCACATTTCGTAGTAATTAAATATTTCCGACCTATGCGGTCAACCTGATCTCGTACTTTTAACTACTGAGTCAGAATTTGGCACAGACGCATGGGCAGGTGGAGAGGAGGTGTTTTCTTAAATTAAATAATATAAAAATACCTTAAACGAATTTTTGCTGATCAGCAGTTTCCAAATTAATTTTAAACAATTAAACTGAGTATTTGACAATAATTACTGTCACTGAAAATCATCTGTTCACAGAATTTTCTTGAAAAGGAATTCCATAGCCTACTTTCATACTTTTAAAAATGAACGTAGGCGATCAAAAGTTTAGTTAGCGAATAAAAAGTTTATTTTTACAAAAAACATACTGACATCTCAATCTGTGTATCTCCTCTTGTAACTGAGATAATGAAGTAAATCAAAAAAGAAAATGTTAAGGAAAAATGAGGCTATGGTTTAACTTTAACTGCGATATGTTCCGGTTACTAGTATACCCCACAGGGTGATACGAAACTTCCGGCAAAAAAAGCAATCATTTCTTTATACCCGGTATAATATTAATATTACCTTCTTATCAAAGAAACCGAGAATATGACATTGCGAAGGAACAGACCTACAATTGAAAAAAAAAATCATCTAAATCGAATTGGAGATTGTAGAAAAAAACCACGTCAAATATGTGGCAAATTTATGGTCGTGCGTTAATTTTGTCCAGGAGTTTATATATTTTTATCAGCCCATTCTCTAAGCTAATATATCAATATTTAAAATTTTAAATTCTCTAACATATCTTCATTTAGTTCTACTACCATTTATTAATGTGACGTGCTGATAATAATTTAAAATAGAATGAAATATGATGCATTGGATTGAGCACTCGTGTTCAATTAAATTTGAAATTTAAATGCATTCATCACAAACGCCAACATGAACTCGACTGTAATCAGCATAATTGGATTTGAAACAACTCTAAATTGTACTATAAAATCTGGTTTTGTATGATTGTCACCAGAGGAATTGTGAATATACCGACACAATCTAAATGTTTCCGGCAATTAATTAACAAAGTGTGTGTCATATGTAACAAGATTGTGAAACCTCAATTTACTTCCAGAAACCATTTTTTATTTTTCTTTTTAATTATAAATAGACACGGTCCTTTTTCTCCTTGAAAATTTCTGGCGAATATTTATTCTACTAAACATCTGTTGAAAATGAATACCGTATCAATTAAAAAATTAAAATTACATCCCATTATTATTTCTTTAGAAATTGTCGTTTTTTACAACCTAAGGTCAGAGCATGAGGTGATTGGCATTACCATTGGTAATTTAATGTGCATGACTATAGCATTATTATTGTCGAATAATGGCCCCTGGATAGGTAGTGTTTGCAGAACGTTTGTGTCTTAAGTTTAGTCAAAATGGTTGTAAAATATACTAACCCAAACTACTTTTGACGAAGAATGCTTCTAGAGTCAAGTGTCA